>JAUJYV010000809.1:0-27468 GCA_033995625.1 Ophyiulus pilosus
TTTTCCTCAAGTTAACCCATGGTCAACTGTTAACTTTCTTTGATGCAATGCTTTTCCGTGGTTAACTCAAGGTTAACTTTAGGTTTAGCTTAACCTTTGTTGGTGCAACCGGCCCTAAGAGGACAGATAATTAATTGGGTTCTTGATGAAACTATTCTCCAAAAAATATTTAATTATTCTACAATGGTTCAAACAATCTCATTAAAACCAATAATGCTGGTTATGTAAATTATAAAAAATGTGAGATGAGAAGATTTGAAGTGCTTTTTCATGTGCATTCTTGGCGGGAAAAAATGAATAAATTGGTTGACTCCTTTGCCAATTGGCGTTCGTTGCGAATAATTGACACGTGTTTATGCAAATTTAGAACCGGTTTCAAATCGGGTGTGTATAAAGTCCATGTACTATTTCAAATCCTTTCATATGTGCATGTGTAGACGGTGACAGAATGAACACAGTTTTTCTCGGATTTTTGTGCCACTAAAACATGATTGATTCTCAACTTTTGAGTGGTAAGTGAATATCTTGAAAAGTTATAATTATTGTTAGCATTACTGTTACTATTGTTCACCTGTCGTGAGGTATAGTACATATGTACATCTTATATGTATAGACAAAGAGACAAAGAACCGAGTGTAATGTATAATCCGTACGCATAACAAGTCAAAGGCGACCAAAGGTTACAACATATTTCCATTTCATTATTGGGCAACAACATACTGTACATAGTTCCCACTATAACAATCTTATCTTTCTAAAAATTGAAAGTCAAAGTAACTTATTTGTCATCCTATCCAATTTTTAGCGAAAAAGGCACATTCGTGATTATTGTCGGTGCTCCATAAAACTTTAAATGTTTCGCTTGTTAGAAATCTCTTTAACATTCTTTGCTGTTAATCCCTTTGATGTTCAGGGAGAATGTCAAGCACTATAAGATGTCACAAGTACTGATTTAGCTGAACATAAGTGAGCGTGCGTATTGATTTCTTCTCGATTTCAGTGACATTATCAATAGAGCTTGTCTTTTTTTGTTTGAATCATTCAAGTGATCTTCAAGGGTATCTTGCCGCCAAATCTTAAGTAGAATGCGTCCTCTTCGAGGAGTTCACCAAATACAAATCAATTAAGTTATTTGCAGGTGAAGTTACGCGTTGCACTAAGCTTTTTTTTCAGTAACAGTGTAAGCCCGTTGCAAGTTGAAGGGATTTGGAAGGATTAATTCCATAAATTCAGATTTTTTAGCGCCTTTTACGCATCAACATCTGAAAAGAAATATGCTCAGCTGATTTTTTAGTGCTTCGTGATCCAGTTAGTATACAAGTGTTTTCTAAAGAACCAAGATTAGCTACTTTTAAATTCAATTCATAATGCATCACATTTTAATGTGCTTACAAGATAGTATGCTCAATGTATACGTTTAAACGACCGTACTTAATAGTTTAGCATTTTTAGCACACTTTATTATAATGCATTTCATTTTTAAATATAAAACATAACAATTTGGAAGGTGCACAATCGAGCCCTGACCTCTGAGTTCCTCCTATAATGCAGGTTTTGCATTATGATCACATTTTCCATGGTCTTGCAAAACTTTTGGTCATACATTAAAAACCTTAGCTGCTAACTTATGAAAATTTCTTAAAAATGTGCAAGTAAAAGATAATAAAGTTCATATATTATTTAGGAATTAATTATATTAGCTTTACAAAATTATACTACGTGTTTACCATTAACCTAAAATTCTGTATCTGGGTCAATATATCGCATATAGATTACTATACACGGTGTATTGACCCAAATACAATTTTTTTTCTTTCAGATACGTGTATTTAGACTAAAAGTATGAGGTTTTTTTTCCTTCTCCAGTGTCATTTCTAAAACGTCTGAAATTGTGGAAGGGGATGCACAAAATTCAATTTAAACTCTGGTTTCCAAGATGCACGTCAAAAGAGGAGATCATCAGAACATTTTTTAATTTCCCTTTTGCTTGTAGACCTTTCATTTAGACTATTTTTTGTAATTCGCTGTCTATTGTTGATGTGACATACGCCAGCATGACTGGATCCTTTTCTTTGCTGATGCATTCTTCTATTGGTAAATACAGACAGCGCTGCACCGAGTTTAATTATGCGACTTTTTTTAGACCGATTCCTTGTTTTTAGATTTATGTTTATTGATTTTGTATAAAGACTAGTTGCTGGAACAATTCCTAAACAAATAATGCGCTCGAATCTCCACCAGACTGGTAAATTTAACACTTGATCTAGCCTATTCTTCCTCAAAATCTGGAGCATTTCCAAGTGTTCGCAGTACCCGTCTTATGGGTTTATAGTGGTTTCCTAATAGTCTCAGGTTGTTGAACATCTTACTCTTCGGCAGACTGAAGTAACCCATTTTGATAACTCATAAGGGCGTTTTATTGTATTTTAAATTAGATTGAGAATTCTATCGTCTGCAGATCAGCATGAACATTTCTGTCAGTTATGGTAGCGTTTGATTTGGTATAGTTATTAAACGTAAAATATATTTTGTATAAAAGTTGCCTGGTTTTAAACCCTAAAGAAGCTTGTACATGTATAATGTTTTGATAATATAAGTTATCTTATAGTTCAAGTGTTAATTCAATGTTTATTAAGCGTAATGAGATGTTTTGTGCTAGTTTTTTGCAAGTTCTGAAATCGATAAATGTTACCATTACGTTTTTCTTGCACAAACTGTGTGCAAGACTGTTAATAAAACCACATTATGGTAATGTGTTGCACACATGTGAATAAATGGTATATTACCATCCTATGCACATTTGCCAAACTTTTGAAAGTAAAGTATCGCGCAGCTATATTTGAGACTGCTCATAGAAGTTACGGAGATGGATGAAATAGTCAATAGTAGATGTGCATCTGGCGTAAAAGGGATCTGTTTGTGATGCCGGTTTCAAGTGTCATTCAATATTTCTATCATGGTTTTTCCTAAAGTGGCTAACTTCAAATATTTACTGGATATAAAAGTACTTTGTAGCATCCCTGAATCAAGATCCATTGCACATCTAGACTCAAAGCAAGCACTGCCTGACGCATCAAAAACATAGTTTTGTTTAAAACCAAAGATAACACTCAAATTCAAAGAATAATATGTGCATGTCTAGAAAAGAAACAAAATTGTTCTGGGCTGAACTCAAAAACATTGCAAATATCATAAGACCGATGTGCACTACAATTGTCTGCCTTCTATTTTTTAGTTTCCGCAACATGTTGTGTAAAACAAGCCAAGATCCAAAATTGTTTACCTTCCATGAAATTGAACATTGTAGGTATTTGTACTCCCATTCCTTACTCTTAGAAGTAATGTTCACCAAATACCTTGTTTACTGTGTTCTCCAAGGAGTCTGGCTGGTTGATTTGGAAGCATAGAAGAAAGACTTTGGCATCTTTATAGGCTAGAGGTCTTACTGTATCATACGCCGTTGAACCTAGATGTAAAGACAGAAAAATGGGCAACACGTTAAATCAATGGCAACACGTTTCTTGGAGTCGTAGCTCCGATAAAAAATGGCGCTCTTGGAGGAGGTTGCATATTGTTTTTGGAGTGTAACATTTGGCAGACACGTGTGTGGCTAAGCGTCGTTTAGCAGATCAATATACATGATGGATGCTGAGAGAGGAATGCGCATTTACTACTTTGCGAAAGTTAAGTCTATACTCTTCTTTAGCTCTTAGAAAACCTGGATTCTCAGGCGTCATTTAAGCCCCGATGTTGCAGGAGAAGTAAAATCTGCATATTTCACGTTGATGAACTGCTGAAAGTGGCTATTTCAGTTCAACGCGTACTCTAGAAATTATACGCCCTGTGCACACGACATTCAAAAGTCTTGAATAATATTTGCGCAAATTGTTGTCATGCACGAGTTGTTGCCAGAAATGAAATAGATCACGTGAAGGTTGGAAGTCAAGGCTTTAATTCACTGAATTTGCGTGCGAAACTTTTGCAGGAATAATACATGTAGTATTCGCGCAATTTTTTAGCATTTTATGACATCCACACCCATTTTAACGCTGGTTTGTTATAACGCGTTATTTTCAATAGAGAGTTTGAGCCATCCAGCGTTAACGAAACGGCAACGACAACGAGAAACAGCGCTGGCGGTCCGGAATGTCAAGGACTACCCTATGCGAAGCATGGCATTCCAATGCCATTCCGGGCTTCCCGCACTGTTTCTTTATAACGTAATCGTTATTGTTTCGTTAACGTTAGATGGCTCAAACTCTCTATTGTGCGAGAAAACTATAATACAGTCTAACTCGCGTAATTGCACACCGTTTAATTGCACAGACCGAATAATTGCACATAATCTCCGTGTAAATAGCACATACCGGATAAATGTGGATTTTCGGTTTGCTGGGCCACTGTGCAATTAAGCGGGTTCGACTGTATTTTGATTTGGACTACCATGTATATTTTCCATATTTAAACTATCTACTGGAAAGAGTGAATCTAATAAATGTTTCCCATAGCTAATCTAGCCATTTGAAGGATTTTAGCAACAAATTGAGCCAGGATTACTGTATTTAAGGAAAAACCCGATAATTTCATAAACTGGTTAATTGCACATTTTCGGCGACTCACTAGGTGCACTTCAGGATGATGACCAAAAAGTTTTTAGGAAAAGACAAGCTACTTTTTGAAACATTACTGAAGAAAGCTAACCCATTTAGCCCTTCTCTTGGTTAAAAGTTCAATATTTAATTTTCCACATAGCTAGTTTCATTATGTTAAAACGACCCAGTTTAGCTCAGTTTTATTTAGATCTCCAAATTCTGAAAGTTGTATATTAGTTTCGAGCTGTACATTTTATCACTTCGCGGGTGATTTTAATCGCTACTTTCTGCATGGTAAATGAAGTTCTGCTGTGCGATTTGGGAGTTTACACCTAACGTGTTCATTGGAAATTATTCAACGTGAGCGTGCCTATTTTGCGTGTTTAATGATAAGACAGGATTGGTGCAACTGCATAGAGATGTATTTTCGTGCAAGCTAGTTATTTTAATTAAATGGATATTAAAATACTGCTGCAGTAGGCCTATGGGAAATTTGGGACTCCCCGGTGACGTATTTCATATTTCATTTTCATGTTCTTTCGTTTTAAATTACCAACCTCATTTTATGGAGCACTGACGAATAACTGAATTTGCAATTATTTTCACATGCTATGTGCGCAATAGAACTTTTAACTTAAAAGTGGTAGATACCATTCAGATAGTGTGTAAATTATTTGAATCCTTGGAGGTGCAAGATGACAATGAGACTAGTAAATTTGACGCTTATCTGCGACGTATTACATGTTGAATAAAGTATTCAACAGGGTTTCTCAAAAGATCCATGGATACAAAAAAATAACTGAAAGACGATGTTTGAGTTAGCTCTTTTTTTTGTTATACACTTCGAATAGCAAGATAACAATGAATACTGCAAAATCTTGTGCTGGAAGTTTTTTATGTAAAACACGATCAAAGGGTTCCTGTTATGGATCATAATTTTTACACTTTAAGTCAACCTCCATGATAGGAAAAAATGATAAATCTACAATAAAACATCAAGACTCATTGTTAAATAATTATATATATTCCTTAATTTAATCGCCTATGGTCTATTAATTCTGAAAAATCATATTTTTAAAGCTGCTCCCTTCAAAATTTCATGGATCAGTCAGCCTATAATAATGTAGCGATAATAAGAAATTGTAGTAGTTTTATTTACATTAAATATACATTTATCGTATTTTGATGTTTGATGTATGTATATGTGTCATTCATAAACATGGAATTTTAGACTGCAAACATTCGAGTGCAGTCGGTTGGAAATGTTGGAATTCAGTACAAGCAATGAATTTATTACCTAAGAGATCATTAAATATATTCGAGTAGTTGATATAGTTTTCATGTTGGCATACAAATCAATTTATTAAAAAAAACCGATGTTAATACGTGTGTCTTGCAGCTCGAGTGTTGATTTAAATTCCTCTTTTTCATATTTTAACGACTACATGTGTCAGAAACTATAGTACTGTTGCACATTGTCACAAATAATGTTGGCATAATAATTTTAGGACATGTTTTAATCTCCAAAAAATATGTCCATTAGTCATTTTATCCGTGGTTCCGTCCAATTTGTTAGCAATATTTCAGTCTGAGAACTTCCAGACTTCAAATACCGAAGACTGCCGAGACTCATGTAATATTAAGGTCGAAAAAATATAAACTTGTGAACGAAATTGCTTCGGCGAGGATTTACTCCCAACAGTCAACTTTCGTTATTCATACAATTTCCCATGATTAATTACATAGACGCTATTTTTGTAAATAATTCATTTATTCCCAAGAATATTGGGTCCCCACTGCTAAATTTTCAGAGGAGGACGGGTTCTTTGCTACTGTCTTATCCCAGGT
The DNA here is from genome assembly GCA_033995625.1 of Ophyiulus pilosus. NCBI lineage: Eukaryota > Metazoa > Arthropoda > Diplopoda > Julida > Julidae > Ophyiulus > Ophyiulus pilosus. The sequence goes on from JAUJYV010000809.1 coordinate 6,441, forward strand.
AAAAATTATAGGTTCTGCGTCATGTAAGAACATTAAATCCTGCCATGCTAAGATTAATGATAGCAAGCATCAGTAGATCTTCGTTTAGGCTTAACGTATGTATATGTAGCATATAGATTTCCCCCTTTTTCATTCAAAAGGAACCGTGCAAGTCTTTTGGGAGTGCATTTTGCTCTAGTCAAAACACGTTGAACGCGCACCTAACCAAGATTTATATCGATCATGCATTGTACCCATGGTTTCTCTGCACATTCATTTGCAGTTTTATGCTAAGTTATAGCCAGTCCATTCTTTCCTTACTTGCGTTTGCAAATCTGGAGTAATGACTTAAGGCGACATTATCAGTCATTTTTGATAGCACGCATAAACTACTAACACTGTTTTGCTGCAGACAAATTTCCAAATAGTCTCAAAAACTTTCAGTTGCTGATACAATTTTAGAAAATCAACATATCGAATTTATGCAAAATGATAATAATTTTATATAAATTGCCATTAAATATTTAAAAACACACTTTTACTCAATACTGAATTGAATTGTCTAAAATACACAATGATTGTAAATTGGAGCAATAAGCAAACTATTATTCTATATTTAGAAGGAAGGAAATTTCCTTATTTTCATGGCCAGGTTCTTCCAAGTTTCATAAACGAGTTTTCCAACCAACATCTAACAAATAACATTTTAATTTTCTTTCAAATTTCCATTTCTGCTATAATTGGTATGTATACAGGTATCAACAATAAATTAATTCTAAACTAATTCATTACCAAATTTACGAAAAGTTGCTTTTTAGTAGTGTTTATCTACAGAGGTACTAACGTTAACAAGTAATACAGGAATAGAGTTTGAGCATGCCAACGTCTTTACACTTACCTTAACTTTAATGGCGGGAAGGGAAGAACCACCCATTACGTTCAGTTAGTTCATTGGGTAGTTCAATGCGTGGCTTCTCCTTTCCCGCCATTAAAGTTAAGGTAAGTATAAAGACGTTAGCATGCTCTAACTGTGTATTATATACGAAATGTACGAAAGTTGTATTACTAAGTTTAAAATTTTCTATACAACATCAAGTAAAAAACTCTTGAGTTTAAGATTATACAAAATGGCATAACTGAAGAGTGTAGATAAGATTCCTGCAAGTTGGTAATGAAATTCCTTTTCTATAGACGAAATAAAACCTTTTCGAATAGGTTAGTTTCTACTCCTGTCTACTGAGCACTAAAGGGAACAATGTTGATAAGTTATTATGCTTTTATTCTATGCGGTCACACAGTAATGCAGCATAATGTTGCTGTAATTTGGCAGCTTATCAACCCTTTCATTCTTGAGTGTTTGAGAAAGGAAACTGAGGTTGGTGCCCTTGTTTAACCTTCTGGTTATTGACAAATTGCTCATATACCCAAAGACATGTTTATTTATGATTGGTTCCCTGCTCACGTCTCTATATATATGCCATCGAGTCGTTGAAGACAAAAAGAAAACATGTCACACACCACTCGCCCTTAAAACGATATTATATTAGAGATGATGTAATAAAAGCATGATTTAATTTACTGATAACGGATAATGCGACCATTTTGAATACTTTTCTCATTTATATAAAATACTGCTTCAGCTATGATCTGCACCCAAATGTAATGAGCAATTTGAGGTGCTTACTTGTCGTTACTGTTCCAACGATGTTGCCCACATTTTAATGCAATTAGGAGATGCAGTATTTATCTTTCTGATTACACTGTCTAGCTTTATTATTACATCTATATAGCTAGTTTTTTTATTTGTCCTAATGAGATTTGTAAGCATGTTGAATGAAACATGTGGCACCACTATTTGGCGTCATCAAATATTGCACCAGTTTTTTTCAACATCCATTTCATATACATTTCGTTGAATGTGGCTATAAGTTACCCAAATGTATTTTGGGCTACATATAAGAACCATATGTGGTAATTCTACGAAAAAGCTCAAGATGTGTCCAATAAACGTACAGATGTATAAAAGTATCATTTATTTTATCTGCAGCAAAATTTGCCATGGCATTTAGTGCAATATAGGTAGAAGTTTTGTTTGTGAAAATTCAAAATGAAATTTTTAAACCTAAAGCCTTTGACGTAATCCGTTTACAATGTAGACATGGTTCAAATTGCAGAATATATATATCAATTTTATCGTGTTTTATGAGTTGGTAGAAAACTGTGCTATTATATTCGTAGATAAGTCTGCATTGAAAGCCTAATCAATTATTGCCATTTTACCTGCTGATGGCATCTGTTTATTATCCCCTTTTATGACAAAAATGGCTTTGGAACACCCATTCGCATGTAATCAAATGGGTAAGTACAAGTAATGAGGGAAATTACGTCTGTGCCACGTTTCCACTCATAAAATAAGTTTGGTAAGCAAAGAAAATCCCTCCCATAATATAGCTAAATTGCTCCTTCATAACTAGTCTCATCTTTATGATCAATTCTAGTGAAATTTATGTGAACATCAATGAATATAGCTTCTTGTTGGCAAAGTATAAATATTACTGGGTGTCTACAAATTTAGACATACCAGGTCTCATTTAAATATATTGTGATGAAATGCATGATTGAAAGTAATTGAATTTTATACAATTGTACAAGTGAGCACTTTTATTTATTGCATCGATTGTTAGTTGAAATAAATTTAAGCCCTAAACTGATCAAGATTGCAGGCTTGAAATTTCCATAACTTGATAGAACTAGCCTGCTAATATATGATTTAGATAAATGCTATGGTATAGTTATAGCATAGTAATCTGCATATGTATTGGCTGTTCTCAGAGTTAAGCTTGAAGACAATTGCACATTCTGCAGAAAATAAGATAATTGCAACGTTGCAAGTTAGCTTTGTCCAATAAATTTCCAGATATCTCAACAGCAGTACAGTCTTCTGCTGATTTCAGAAGTTATGGACATAAATCAATACGTGAATTTGAGTTTTCTCTAATGTTATCTTTTAATTGCATATTTTCCTTCGACAGGGTTGCACAGCTTACATCCTGCTTTCTTGCAATTTCTGGAATCTACGAGTCATGTTTAATATTAAATATAGTTTAACCATATTAAAGCGTTGAGGCACAGCGTCGTATCTTTGAAAGTGAACAGAAGGGGATTTTTATTGCTTAACGAAGCAGTTATAATGAATTATTAATTTTTGAAAAATACTTTTGCATATCGCTTAGTCTTGCGTTACACTTTCTTCTTTGTAGGTTCCAACTCGAGTTGCAATGACTAAGCAATCTTAAACCCTATAATCTAGGCTCCCTTACGCTCGTAATAATAATGACTTTACAGTGAAATTATCGACAATAATTAAAGGAAACATGTCAAAATGTAATCCAAGATTATGGCTCTATCTAGCGTGCGGCTTTGTTCCATTTCAGCAGTTAGCAGTGTTTCATGCTGATTTTAAAACTGAAGTCTCATCAAATTATTTTTAAACACATGAGGCAATCGGGATCGATACAAGAGAAAAGCAAATATGTTTGTTTTCTATTAGCTAATATTTTCTTTTAAAGGATGCAAACTTTTCAGAATGATTGCATTTCAATATGAAATTTTCTTTCCATAACACTATGTATAAATATTTTTTCCTCCACAATGTCATGACATTTTCCATTTGTCGGTGCTTGTGAAAGAAAACCCTTCTGATGCAGTGTTTTCTTTAGAGACGATGGTAGATTTCTTGCTATCGTAAGTTTGAGCATCTAGAGTAGTCAATGATTCATATTAATCAAGTTGTGACAGACCCTTTCCATATAAACGATATTTTTTTAGAGAACCGAGTACAATATAGGAAGCATTGATTTATGATATCATTACATTATTAATAACATATTTATTACGGCCCACATAAATATAGCATGAAATACACGTTTCTAGTTCTTTAAAGGGAACCAGTTCACATACACAAGAATCAGTCAATCCACCTTACCAACATGCATTTTATATGCTGTATACAGTACATCGATAGTACATCAGCGTGCAACCTATTTCCAACAAAATTTGAGGTTTGAACTGTGACATTGGTTAACATATCGGAAATGCGATATCGGAAATATGAGTTTCAAAATGCGAATGCTAACCAATTTGTCATGTTTGATGCAACACGACTTTTTTAGACCATACACGTAAAATATCACATTGTACAGCTTGCTATATACTTTCTCTGGAGCCGTTCCAAAGCTAAACATATCCACCGTCTGTTATATTGTAGTTTTCACTATTAGACAGTTTTCACCAGCCAAAGTCTTTATACTGACCTTAACTGTAATGACGGGAAGGGAGGAGCATTGCATTGAACAACCCAATAAACTAACTGAACGTCATGAGTGCGCATGCGTGGGTCTTCCCTTCCCGCCATTACAGTTAAGGTCAGCATAAAAACGTTGGCTGGCGAAAACTGTCAATTGATAATTTGAAATGTGTTAATAAGGCGTTAATAAGGTTCTTCATAAGGCGTTGCATACCACACTAATTGTGTAAAAATTGTGTAAACACAAATTGTTTACATAATCATGCACAGTAATTTTTTCCAGATGTTATCTTTAATAGTAAATTGATTGAACAATTTGGATAAATTTGTATCGTCTGGATAATTGTAGCGTAATTGAAATATATTTTCCCAAATTTAATTTCCTTTCATTTATGTCTAGACTTTGAGAAAATCATTAAATCTCTACCCATGAAGGATATTTGGACCGTTTCTACGAATAGTTGGACAAAAAAGAAGGCATCATGCATCGATCAATTTCCATTATATAAGGAGTTTTATTTTCGGTAAGCTTTTACCAATCCCATTTATTTTCATTTCTTAATTAGTATAATGAATGCAATAATAGTCAGTTACTGTTATAACGCGTATGTCAACCTCATTGTTCATACTCGATTTTTCATGAGGTGGGTGCTTTTCGTTCCCGAGTAACACCTAATGAACACGAAAAGCGTCACGAAACAGCACAGAGGAACACTTAATCCTCAACATTGTCTTCCGCACCACCGTCTTCCATGTGACAACTGCATAATCAAGTGAATGTAATTAATATCTTGAGTTACTTGGGGGAGCCTATTTATAAGCACCTTTGGCTAACTAGGAGTACAGCTGTAGATGCAATAATCGCATCAGACATAAATCTTGTGTTAATCTTCAGCCCAGTACTTATGTATTTGGCCTATTACCAAACCTGACAAAAGATGCAGGAAGAATGAAATTTAATAGCAATCGATATTGCGTCGCTCGAGGATTCTTGGCTCCATGAATCGAGTTTGAGTTTCCACTCACCTCTATTTATTTCCCTCAATGTCTCGTTATGGTACTTAAACTCATTCTCATTCAGGATTTCTTTCTTCGTTTATGGCTTCTATGTCTTGTCAAGACTTGTTTCCTTATGAATTTATGATAACCCGATGCGAACTTTTTATAGCACGGAGCGTTCTATCTTTAAACGTTATACCCTCAACTACTTGTAGATAGAAACGTAGACTCGATTATGCGGAAAGTATGGAAAGTTCCCTTTAAATCAAACCGCAATATGCGAGGCAAAGTTGAAAGTATGACATTTGTAAATATCATCAGAACAATTGCAATAAAGTATGATATGAATGCGTGCAATTTATACCATAGTGCAACAAAGACTGCCTAAATGTGTTCGCTTTTTAAATGTGATTACAACAGTTATATTCTTGAATAACTTGATAGCATTATTAATTCAATTTTCAGTTAAAGTACTATGCCCTACATTGGAAGTAATAAATAAGTATACATGCATTTTATTTCAAATTACTACTGTAAACTAGATGTTTCATACAATCCAAATACAATTATTACGCCATGGAATATATATGCTAGACAAAATTCCTAAAAGGCGATATCAATGGCGATTTTACCTTTCTTTTTGGAATATTGCACATGATTTAATCATTGTCATGACCACAAATTTTTACACCGAAGTTCTTCAATGGACCTATAGGTTCATGCATCTGCTTAACAATCATTTCCCTTTTAAACGAAATGCCACATAGAGCCTCCATTTTGATGAATAATGAATTCCCAAAAGACAAGCCATAAAGAAGAAAAACTTGATTACCACTCAGCATGTATCCCATTTTCATTGCATGTTTGATGTGTCGTTTAAAAGTTTATCAAACTGGAGGCTTATGAGCATAGTTGTTGTTGTTAACTTCGCCTATGTTGTAGGCCTATATCTGGAGAACATGAACGGGAATGTATTCTGGTCAGGTACTTGTATGTAATTGGTATGTTGCGACTGCAAATTTCAACGAAGATCACATTTAAATGGGATTTACCATGAAATGCTTTTAAAGGATCTCTCGGTTCCACTGGGTCGCCAATTTGACAAATGCTTTTCACTGAGCTTAATGTGCTTTTTTTAGAGCTGGGCTGTTCGTTGTGTATGCTTGGCCACACATTCGCATTATGTGAAGCTGAGTCAAAGATAAGCTCGACTAAGTTATTCCGGTACCGTAGTGACTGCAATGTCGGCGGGGAGCTTTAACTGCGCACATTTGGACTGGCTTAAGCAAATGGAATAGATGTCCACATACAAATTATGCATAACAGCTTTGTGCATGGATGATGAAGCTTTTCGACCTATGAAACACTCGTGTTTCCATTTCGCAAATACTCAGTTGTGCTTGTCTGTGACGATACAAATTAGTCTTAATTTACATACTTGCATATAGTCGGACACATTAATAAGAGAGGGTGTCTATAAAAGGCAAAGTTAATTCTGTGCAATTTGTTGCATAGATAACAAACTTTCCACTAATCTTGTCTTTGGCTTTTATAAAACTATATGCAAGTTTTTTTAAATTAAATTTTTTAATTGTTTGGTGTTTGTGTTCTGACGCTGTTCAATTGGAGGAATTGCAACTCGTTGATATTTAATTGGATAGCAACATGTTGCACGATAATTGTGGCAAGAGCTTTGTGTGAATATAATTTTGAGAACTCAGTTGAGGATAAACTACTATAAATTAAAATAATTTTTCCATGGAATACTGGCTATTTTTTTCAATTTGGTGTTCATGCTCCGGTTAATCTGATTAAAATGAAGGAAAAGCTTAAATGTTCTGCTTGATGCCTGCAAGTAATTTATTCTATTGCAAATAGAACATAATACTGGAATAAATTATACATTATGTAACTGACCCAAATTATACGTACAGTCGACTAGCTTGTAGTAAGTAGCCTGTCATAAAAGGATTCTATCGAGCATATTCTTTTCCTGTTTTTCAGACTTTTCATGTATAATTCTCACAACTTTATTATCGTGTTTCTAGAAGTTGTTAACTTTCACTGTATTCATTTTAAACGAAACAGCGTTGTTTTTTTCTTCTCAGTTATATAGAATCCACAAAACACGCACTGCATTAAACATCCTTTATTGCCGCGCCAACACATTTCTTCTAGAGAAATTACCTTTAGGAATAATTCTGAACTCTAGACATGGTAGATGTAATTGCAAACTCGGAATACAATATACGTAGTATAAAAAACAACAAGTTTCGATTGCTAGTTTTCCAAATGACCTTTCACGAATTGCAGGTTGCGTTGAAATTTTCATAATACACATTCTTACATCTGCTGAAATATCCATGTATTCCATGTTTTTACTTATGTTTACGAGCAAATTTGCAATGTTATTCTTCATAATAAGGTTTAATATGGTGAAAATGAGAAAGCTGGATGCACTTTTATGGCTTCTGGCGCGTCTGCAATATTTCAATCCCCCAAGTAGGCTTATGTTCAGTGGGCTAGCCATAATAAAATTAGCTTATATTTCATGGTTGAATATATACGTGTAGTGTATAGTATATATTGTACAGTTCATTGTGTATAAGCAGAGCCAGGGCGAATCCGTGGAAGTACAGCAAGTGGAAATGGATATCAAAACGTGCACTTCGATGACAATTGCACTTTCAAGAAACATAATTTAAGGCTGTTATAACTTCTCGTAAATGTGAACTTGTCACATTGTAAATTTTGGCCTTCTAGAAGATGGTTTGAGATTTTAAATTACAAAATTGACTAAAAGAGATTAAAATTCTACTTCTACACATCTTGATGTTGCAAAGCTTTTATTTCTCGCCCTAAAACCAGAAATAATTTTGTGCATGCACAAAAAAGTAATATACCACAATATTTGTAACACCTTGAAGAAAATAAGATAAAATTTCTATTTTTGAACATTTTTGGACACAATGAAAGTATAAAAATGTGTGAAACATTAATATTCAATGAATTTTGGCCATCAAAGTCTTCTGATGCAAATGATGGTTTTAAAAAAATCACTGAATATAATCATAAAATATATATTACCCTGAAAGAAGTGGATATTATCCGTACTGAAAAAAATCTTAAATTCGCAAAGTTCACTCTATAAATTTGGCACCTTCATACCAAACTTATACGCTGTATTTGTAATTGACTTACACTGAAAATATTCAGCCCTCAAGTATTTTAAGCACTCAACGAAAATTCTTCCTTTTAAAGCTTCATCCACTCGCTCATAACCCCAAGGATAAAAAAATTTCATTTGAGGCAGTTTCACAATTTCGCTTTTATGGCAATTCTAAATGTATGCAACCCAATTTTTTTTTCACGGTTGCCAATTTTATTTCCCTCGAAAATGATATTACCCAGTGTTCACGTTGACATAAATAAAAAAATGGTTCAGAAGTCGAAAGCTGATATTTCATACAGCTAGAGCATCCATAGAGCATACGAATGCGTCGGCTCTATGGCGGTAAAAAGCGATATGAAAAATGGTAAAAACAAACTTCGTTTTATTCATAGAACTATACAGGCGTTGGGACCAGAATGATGGAAATGTCAGCTAAATCAACACGCTGCTTACATTAGCTTTCTTAGGGACCTCTTTTACGAGAAATCCAACTGAGCAAAAATCAGTAGGAAAGAAAAAAAAAATCCGAACCACTTATGAAAAAATACGAGTTTCCAAGAAATAAATTGTGTTGAGAAAAAGAGTAAAGAAAAGAATTACAGATCCTTCTAACTCCAAGATGCCAAGATTCTTGTTTCTGTCGTTGTGATCACTTTCTGTGCAAACTAAACGCCATTACACTATTAGACGTTACTGGAAGGGTTGGAAAACAAATGGATAAAAAAGCGTAAAGCTGGAAGGAATAAGTATCGTTAAATCTTAAGTGGAGGTTATCACCAAAAAAACTCAGAAGCGATTGAAACAATGACGTCAAGGACATTGATCTTCAATAGAAATCTCAACAATGTAACTGTTGTGTGTTCATGTACGTTGTACATGGTCTTTTAGCTCAATGGTTCAGGATGTTTTCCAATCAAGTCTGGTAAATGTACGATGACATTATTAAAAATCAGGCTCGAGATTTTCCTCTATTCGATTCAGTTATAGTCTGGATTTCAAGTACCCCAAAGTGCATTATGATCTTGCAGCAGTTGCCTCAGACGTCGTCAAATCGCCTTGATAATCAACCACCAGCATGAAATCCTTTTCTATTTACTCTCTTAACATGATCTGATAGCTTTAACACGAGAACCAATAACGATTTTCATGAAAAATAAAGTAGCTTCAAACAAGGTTGGAAGTTGATCTTTTTCCAACTCCAGTTTCCAAGATGAAACAGAACAACCGATGCTCTTGTTTAATTGGATTTTAAATAAAAGAGATTCAACTTTTGTTACATTTGTGCTGCAAACAAAGGATGAATTAAAATTAAAAATTGGTAAAAATAGAGTTTGAGCCAGCCAACGTTATCGTTATCGTTTCGTTAACGTTGGCTGGCTCAAACTCTCTAGTGTCACGGGCTATCGCGATAAAAGTCAAAATCAATTGTCATTGCTTTAACCTATTTCCTTATGGTTTTTTCTACAAGGGATACTACTTAAACTTTTGAAGTTTAAATCAACAAAATGTATCCTGTTTTTGTTTAATTGTCTATTTAATCATATGAATGGAATCGGTATAAAATATGTTTCTGGTAAACATATATAATACCAAATTAAGTTTCAAGCTGATGCGAATAAAGTTGATACGAGTGTAGTTTTGTGGCACTCTAAAAACAATAGTATTTTATTCTATCGCAGTATCGCAAAATAATTTATACTTGAGTGCTTGTGGTCAAATTGCAAGCACAGACATCTATTTGTTTATACATGCTTTTGAGGACAAGCATGCCTCTCAACAAGCAAAGTGTTCAATATAGAACGGAATCATTATCATTGTGTAATTGAAGATTCAGTCTAGACTTTACATTGGATATAATCTATACATAGATAAGAATGCAGGGTTTTTCACATTCCTCATTTCTCATTTAGTTGAGCTGAAGTCGTTGAACGCAATCTGTTCATTTCAAATCGAGAACATGTCCCAAGCCGAGGTCTTCATAATCAGGACATGGCGCGAGTCATTTCCAAGAGGATGTGAAACTGTCTAGGTCAATTAATTAACCATCGTTCTGTTGGTAAGACCAGCGGATAAATTTCCCATTAAAGATTAACAACGATGCCAACTCCATTTGACCAACCATTCCCATGACGATAGCCTGTAGCAATTATGTGTCTGCGCCAACCCTGTCACAGACCAGCGTTGATATGTCAATGCATAATGGCACTATTCTCCTTTGGATGACACGATGCTTCACATAGGGAAATGAAAGCTTAATTTGGAGACATAAGGCTGTTTTTTTACCATTATTGTTGCTATGGAAAAAAAAAAAGGAAAAATCACGAATAAAAAGAACGATCCCTCTTTGAAATCTAATTTTCATAAAATTGTAGCAATTGTGGAGGAGTTTCTCAGACTGTGATGTTTCCTAGAAATTTTCAGGACTTCCAAGAACCATTCATGGGCACACAAGACACAAAATATTGTGCAAGTTCAATAGAAATTTCCTGCATATGCTAATTTCCTGAAAATTACCATATTAATAAGTAATCTATATTTAAGATAGTGCTACAATATTACGAAAATCGTAATAAGAACTAGTGTTATTTATTAAACGTATGGTTACATCAAAAATGTATGTTTTATACCAGTTAATGAATTTTAATTATTAATATATACAAGTATTAATATTTGTATTAATATAAGGTAACATTAATAATTGTTTGTTGTATTTTTCAAGAATATTGGGATCCGTACTACAAATTGTGTTTATAGGCACTTAGTTCTTTTACGTTTTCTTATCCTAGTGACTATAGTGCTTTCAAATAATTAGTTGATGCTGTCCAGAATATCTGTCCAATAAAACTGTTGTGCTTCCCTTGTAGCCATACCGCCATTTCGTATATTTACTCACTTCCCTCAATGCACTCAACTCCCTTAATTATATTTTGTCTGAAACCCTTGATGCTGTATTAAATTCATCAGTGGTTGTCCTCGTGTCCCCCCTTCGAATGCCATGCATGCATTCTAGTAAGTATATTTATTCAAAGAAGTGCTCTTCTGCGTTTACTGGAAGACTCATAAAGTCACGTTTACTGTCCATAGTCTGGTGTGATAAATGCGTGCTTTATTAAAACTTCCTTTGGGACAATCTCTGTTTGTTGTCCATGCCCTATATGAAAATCAATACCACATGCTGTCGCTCTCCAGGAATGTTTCAGCTTTAGGTTTAGTTTTCTTAAAATTCCTGGGAAAAAAAATACTAACAGTCGCCATAAATGTCTTTGTAACTTATCATGGTTTATTCATTCTGCAGAAACCACTTGAAATTGATCTGGACTATAATGTTGAATTAAAGAGTCTGTAGATGCAAGAATAGATTAGTTTCTGTCAGACAATTCATAATAGCCGTCGTTAAATAAAATTAATAACGACTATTTTTGCTGTAGGAAAGTAGTCTACAAAAACACGTTCTGAATTAGGTTTTCCATGGAAAAGCAACGTTATCGAATTGCATCATTTCATATATAAACGACAGAGTACTTTGAGAATTTATATGTTGTCATAGAACGCCATTTGTCTGATCCAGTATGACATCAATTGACATTTTGCTCGCAACAGACTCCACTAGTTTGCTACTTTAGAGTCCAATTCAGCAAATTCGTTGGCGTTATGTGCCTATTATCTGCCTGTTTTGAGAAATGATGATCCAGTTGTACACGACATCGAAACTGTTGTAGTGTAATGCGCACCCTAATCAAACTGATTGGATTAATCAATTTTATTATCCGTTTGGAGTTGCACCAGAGCACTCGCCAGACTTTGAAATGCGGTTTGTTAAATCGTGATAGCCCCTGACACTAGCTATATGCCTCTCAAATGAAATCCAATTATGGGCTCCAATTATGTATTGTGAACTATTTTCGGTATATACGAGTAGCATGTAGTTTGGATTGGCAAATCATGCATTTATTGTTAACTGCACGCCTCTATGTATTAGTGAACAAGAAGCTGCATTTTGCAATGGGGAGTTTGACTTTATTCTAATCATCCTAGTGTTATATCAGCATAGACATGGATAACATCCATATATTCATTTGGACGATACATAGTTTATGTATCGTTGGGAATAAATTCAACACTTTGCAGTATAACAATTAATACTTGTCAATAAATAAAAAATACCGCAGTTATTTGAATAAGAATTTAAGATGCTCCGAAGTGAACACTTTAGAAGAAGCTGCTTATCTTGAATATTAACGATTAATTCAATCATTGATATATATTGCTGCTTTTGGTTTTTACATTTTATACGTATCACTCTCAACCAGAAATACAATTCTGACTAATAATGTAATATTGATGTAATATTGTGTAAGATACTATTTCCCATGATTATTTTTAAGGATTTTATATTTTTAACACATGTTTGTTTCGTATACGTGAGCTAGAATAATTAATGCCTATTAATTAATAAAGATAGAATAATCAAAGTCTGCATAGTTAATGCTGGAGATTTAGCTTAAAACATATTTAAATACATACAGTATATAAAACATTATTCGCGTACACGTCTTGTAGGAATATTGCTTCTAAGAAAACCCATTTTTTGAGGATATGCATGCATAATTACGGTACTAAATCAAAACCTCGAACAATGTCCATTAACCTGATGAGAAATTATAAAAATATAGAATATTTCCAGAAAAAGGCAGAATGTGGCGGCTCGTATCCAAAATTAGTTGGGGGTGCTGCTATGTGCGCATGTGCACAACAGTCAAACGGTCGGCACTGCGGGAGCGAGTGCTCTCTACCCCTCGCAGCCTCGCGTGCAGCTTCCTATGTGCGCATGCGCACAACAGTCAAACTCCAAGCCGCTGGAACTGTGAAGCGCACAGTTCCATACAAACATTTTTGTATAAACTGGGGGTCCCCCTGTGGGGGACTAGTTATATATAGTACAAGTTTAAAGAAATAAAGAAAAAAGGACTCATTGAGTCATAATATTAAATTTGATCGGTAATATGAAGTGGAAATGGGGGTGCTGCAGTTCCACAGTGCCTACACGCGAGCCGTCACTGATAGCCATACCATTTAATATTTAATTTGGTATTTTTATGGATTTGGTCTCTATATCGAGCTTATAGTACCATATTTCCGTATTATATCGATTTTAGTCATCTTTAATGAGCGTAATGGAAATGTTTTGCAGCCTGATTAATTCCGTTCATAGTTTCAATATTTTAATAACCTTAGCTGTTTGTCTCATAAATAATGTTCTCGAAAGATAAAGCTCTCAGTTCGTATGATTGCATGTAATAAATAATATATACTGCAGATATATTGCACGTTCGACATTGCAAATTGTTTCGTTTTGTATTTATAAAATAATGACCACTGAAAAAGTATAATTCAACAAGTTCTCGTAATAATGCTGCAGGCTGTAGTGCTTGTAGAGACGATAAAGCAATTATCGTTTATACAAGTAATTGACGATGATGAGCTTGGATTCCATTGACAATTTATTAGCTTCCACAGAACTGTAGCGATGAAATTGCCACGAAAATGCTTGTCTTTAGGGCATGTCTAAATAGAATTAATTACCCGTTGATTTCTCCTTATATTTGACGCTGAATAAGCGGTCATATTCCATTAATTGACAAAATGAACTCAACAAACTTTGGCAAAACAAAATTGCAATTGAATGTTTTAGTTTTATACATAAGTTAAGAAGATGAACAAATTCATGAGATGTGTTAGCTCCAGGTCGTATATGATAATTTAATTACATAATACAACTGATGATGTTTATTAATGCTTTGAAATTGCTGTAGCGTATGAGATATTATCGAAAAGTGTTCCACAATGATAGTTTCTGCTGAATGCTTAATTTTAAATTTTAAAAACATTTTGAAAGTGTATTTATTAACTGATGTTGCTTATTGGGGCTATAGTGAGTTGTAAGTTTTATAGCGCATGGAGACGTATTCTCAGAATTTGTCATGATAAAATGATTCTTCGAAATATATTGTGTATATTTCCAAGAAATGAGAAATGATTCTAGGAATACAATTTATAATTTCGGTTTTAAATCATAATGCATATCTTCATTAACGATGAACACTTTAATTGCTATAGTCTATATTATAATATTTGTGTCAATCCATAAACCAATATTTTAGAAGTTTCTGTATGTAAATGTTTGTTTTGCATATTTGTATCTCAGAGAATTTTATTGTTTTATTTCGGGGCTATTTGTGTGTATACTCCATATATCCCTTATAAACTGGCCATGGCTAGTAAACATGGTTACTTCATGACCGTTTCATTGTATAGTAACGTTCCATGGAAGTAGCTATAGTACGTACAATGTTTTCATTCACGACACGGAGCTTTTAAATCTTACATTCCTGTTCCAGGAGGGCATTAAAAAGCCGTTTTGGATGACTTAAAACTCTAGACGGCCATGATAAAAGCCTCACTTGTGGTTTGTCTGGCCTTTTGTTTCTCTTCAATTGTCTTTGGGAACCACATGCGGCCCTCAGAATATATAAAATAAAGCCAATTGTCCGGAAGTCCAAACAGAAGGTGCGCTGGCCGGTGTGCTTTTGCAGAAACGAGATTTGCGCTAATTTATCTGCTTGGACCGCTGTTTCCTAATGGCCGTCGAGGGTATAAGGAAGGAATTTAACGACCTCCTGAATTCAGTTTAGTCTGAAAATCCTCATTTTTTTGTTGTAGAAATGCTCCAGCGTTGGATTCGTTGCAAGTATAATGCTTCTTGGAGCACAAGGGGGTGTGCGATGATCGGAGACATCTTTATGTTCATGTAGACTAAAATGCCATTAGAGATTGGGAAACGAGTGAATGGTCAGAAGTTATTGTACAATCCGGTCTTTTCGATTCTTTTTTACTTTATTTCGACCGCAATTAACTCTTTTTGGCTTCTTTCGAAACTAGCTTTCTGAATGGCCTTAACGGCAATGAAGAATTTATATATAATGATCCTCCTCACTTCCAATTGCAGTTTCTTCCCAGAAAAAGCGACTGCAACCGAGATGAAATGAAAGCATTTTGTGTGATAAATCCATGGGAGCAATGCTTGCAAACTGCAAAGTTTCAATAGCATCGTGCTTCAAACGCCTGTACCTATAATCGTTCCAGATTTCCCTTCTGTCCTATACCTCATCGACGTACTATACCGCAGTTCCCCTCCATTTTCCGATGATTTACTTGCCATTCGGCGATATCAGCTAGCTTTAAGAAATGTTTACAGTACATAAATGTTGTTTGGGGAATTTTATCCATTATTATTTCCAAGAAAGTGAGTTTCATAAAATATTTACTCGGGACAAATAGAGTTGATGTAAGTGTAATTCATATCTACATTATAGGTCGAGGGAAATTGGGATACGTCTCAATCATTTCTTACATAATGTGACTGAAGAAGTTTTCCCCCTATACTTCATTTCATTCTGTGTACTTACTTGTAGAATAGACGCTGAACTCGAATGATGTAGTTACATGCACTTACCATGACAAGAATCTAGTTCATATACATTCTTGGAGTATAGGTATTTGTCATGCTTTGAAATGACTGATGGACGATTTAGAGAAGTTTTTCTGCATAAATTTAAGTGGCAGTCTCGTAAAGTTCAACTGCAGACGAATATACTATCCATTTATGAAGATTTTGTTATTATCCTCCATTGATATTGACATTTGCATTGATATTGGTTTTGGACATGCATCGTTTGATATCATCATATTATGGCTTGTTAGAAGGTATTCATATACATTTGTTTCGAATAAAAATCCATAGTGATATCTATGAATATATAATATGCATGCGTAGATGACATTCAATTATGATATTCTGTTAGAAATGCATTTGATATGCTCTTATACAAGCATGTGGCCATTATCTATATCCGGGGTATATAGCGTTGAAAGAGACGGATTGATGTTGGCTTTTTCAACCTTATTGACTTTTAGTATTTATTCAGTATGATTGGAAGAGATACTTCTAGTTATTCTGAAAAATTCATGTGCTTTATATGGATGTCATCTCGATACTTTACTACCATTTGATTTTGATATGCCTTAGATGTTTGAAAACCCTTAGATTGATGGTAAAGAAACTTTTCATACAAAGTTTGCACATTTTATGTGCGTGTATTATTTTGCAATGAATTTCATGAATGCATTATTGGAAATGTGGCATCGCATTTGATATTAAAATATTGTGTGCTGTTATCAGCATTCATGAATAACATTTTCATCGTCCTTAAGCAGCTGTTGTTTCGTTTATAAATCTCTTCACGCTCTATCTGCGTACAAGAATTACTAAAAGGGAATCACGTTAAGATGACGTTTGTATCTTTTAAGCCACTAATGTTTTGATCGGTCTTATTGACAGAGTCCGGATAAATCCTTGCTAATGCTATCTCAATTGCTGAAAATTTCACGGTTGGGATTTCATTTCAAATAATGTTTAAAAGATCAGGCAAACTGCTTGCTGACCAAGTTTAAGACTAAACAATTTTCTAATAAAATTGTACAAGCATGCACGGTATTTGTTTACATATATTGTAGGATATCTAATACTGTCACTGGAAGAAGTAGGAATTGCTATCTAACCAAATTACCTTTCAGTTTCGAATTATAAACAACATCTCATGTTGCAATATTTATAGAAAATGATTCATTCTATGATCAACGTCGTAATACTCCAAAAATATCTTGACATTTTTATTATTTTAACCTACATTTCTTGAAACGTCATTTTTGTTTTACCAAAATAAAGACAATCTGAATAAATAAAAAATGAATAAATGAAAAATGCTCCTACCAGCAGTATCCCAAACGGTGAAATTGATACGTTGTGAACCAACTTCATACAGTGCTGTATATCTTTCAAATCCAGTGGGAACATAGACCTGAAACAATTTATATTCGTTATTATACAGTGTATCATTGCTTCGAATTTCCATTAAATACATTTGGGAGAATTTGTGAGAAGAAATACAATTGTATTCAAACATGCATGTTTTTTATATAGAAGAAACTATTTTCGTGCTCTCGATATATACATTTTCACAATGAAACTGATTCTCATATCATGCTTAACGTTGCTTCTCTAAAGTCCTCTTTTATTTTTGCGAAATTGTTTTAATAAAGTGTTCGTAAAAGTGGGTCTTAAATTATTCTTCACGTCTGTATGATTCACTTTCATTATTCTTTATAAAAACGACGAACTGTGCACATTGTAATAAAATAGAAATAAGCTGGCATTGCGCATTATGTTGAAAAACACATTTTCACGCAGCAATATATAACAAGAGGAAAGAGGCTGTGCATAATTCACTGTATGCGGATTTATTTTTGGGAAATATATGTTTTCCTTTACACGCACAGATGCGACTATAACGAAATTAAATCCTATAACTTATCCATGCAGAAACAGAATCTATTGAGTCTCAAATAAATGATCACTAAATTCTCTTCATATGACATTATGCATAAACGGCTTCTGAAATAAGCCCATAAATATCAAGAATTTATAGTTTTCAAAACTTTTGTCATTCCTAGCTGTGAAATATTTACACCTCCTTCTCCAATGTAAACCTTCAACTTTCACCTACTGATAATTATTCTTGCTAGACATAACGACAATTAATCTGTGAGGATTCGATGGAGGCTTATCACGGTCTGTTTATTTAAATACACGTGCTGAATATGAAATAGATCATTTTGCTACTATCGGGTATGTACGTATATGTTAGAAATAGTCAAGATTTATGGTAATACTGGAAATTATTCAGAATGAAAATGTTAAGTGATGCTGCTGTGCATGGATTTATAAGCAACATAAATAGTCATGTATAAGCCATATACATTCATATTAAGAAAGCGTCATTTATGGGGTATTTAGATAATCTTCCCTAAATGTTCTAAAATAAAAATAATCTTATTACTATAAAGTATAAATCCAGCAGGAATCCATTATGTACATGTGGACTAATAAGCATGATTCTAGTAAGACTAAATCTTGCAAATATGCCAATTTCTAATTTATTTTAAGTACTTCAACCCATGCATAAAAATTGATTAATGAATCGAATAAAGCCATGTATAGAAATTGGATTTCTATAATGTTTCAACCAGAGAAAGCTTCACGCTTCATGATAATTGTAAGTTAAGCCTGTCCTAGGCAAGAAAACATAATCAAATTTGGCATGACAGCGATGCTAAATGATATAGAAACTTAATCCTACTTTTGCCTTAAACCATTACCTCTTGGGATTGCTTTTTGGAAAACTTATTGGGAGTTGTCTTGAAATGCTGTGCAATTATTTATTTAGGATACTTTGTTACAAACTTTCCACTATCCCTTTTTTCATCCTATTTTATGTTACGCTAGGTGCGTGTGATTCGCCTTTCCTACCATTTCCATTCTGTTATCATATAAAACGTCAACCTTCAATCATAAATTTGAAATATTTTATAAGGCAGTTTACATTCTTATAAGGTGCTTTCGCGTTTTATGATGCATACAAACATTACCTTCTAAGCAATGGGGAAATAAAGTTTGATATGGTTATTTGCGCAGGTTTCTTTGATGCATCATGTTTGCTTATGCAAAATGATGTTTATGCACCATTTTCTGTCAATATGCACGCTGCACTCTCATAGTGGCACAACAGTTGTCAGTCATCCGTGCAGGCAAACAGTATTAAACAGCCATGTGCAGTTCTGCGTTGCATAGAATTTAAGATCACCTTTGTACCCTTGGAAAAGCCAATCACATTTTCGTGGTAACAATAGCAACCAGAATGTCCATTGATTTTGAGAAGTTTTTACGTCAATATCGTAAATAAAATTAAGAACAGAGCTCGCAAAAAATAGTTTTTGTTAGACAGCTGCAGCCTTTTTTTCCCTCCTTTGATCGTTGATATTATTCAAAAGCTTTCATTTTTAATATAAAAAATACTAGTCTGCATACAATGCATTTGTTTGCACGCTTTACAGTTATGGCAAACATGAAAAGCTTCTGAATTTAATTTCCTTTTTCACATCTACGTTAGATTCCATTTTGGTGCATACGGAATAGTTCCCCTTTGATGCAAATTGCCTACTTGCACTATCTTAAATCACTTTAAACTATTTAACATCAAATCTAAAAAAAATATTAGTCTTGATGTCTCTGTGTGCCGTGCTACTGTAATGGTGTATCCTTCTGCAACATTGCTTTCTATTTATTTGCATTTTCTATATCAGACCTCCAAAGTAATTTCCGGTGCAGAAAGACAAAGTTGAATCAATATCTTCATTTCAAGCTAATATATTCGACGTTAGTACTGGTCACTCTTGTTTTCCATTTCCTTTGAAGTGGACAACCTTTAGGGATCCCCGTTATTAGCTTTTGATGTCAATGTTGAAATGTCATCTCTCATCAGCAAAACTGTCTATTTGCTTTAATACTCAAATGGATTTTCAAATTTCAGAAGATAATGTTATAAAACTGAAAGTAAAAATGAAAGGAGAGCGCTATGCTTTAACGACATATTAAATTTTATGATATATTATTCAGTGATCCGGATTTATTACATGCAAACGTTGCATGGCATTGTGGAATTGCAAAGTGACCAAAATATCTCTTATACTTTTAAATAATTCCTGGATTACTACCGGTTTTCGAATAATTGAAATTTGAAATCCTCTGAGATTTGACTCAACTCTTATTTGATGTATGATAGAAATATCAAATTCATGTATAAAACTAACAAACATACAGAATTTGAGCCACAGTGAGGTTCCCATCTCAACAAACCTTTTCTGCAAACTTTGATAATTCGCCAAATATTTATTTCACATTTATTTATATTTCATGTCTTTATAAAAATAAGATACTATTACTAAATGCAAATGTAGGAAATTTGTTGTTTACAAACATCATAAATGTAGAAAGTGAATCTATGAATTGAATGAATTTTTCTACAGAAGTTGACTTTATTATCTCCGTATCACTGTGAGCATTTCACATCATTCGTTTTCCTCTTAAGATTGAATTACTCCATTCCTTGTCATTTTAAATTAAATATTCCTGGAAGTAGTTTATCTCTGGAAAAAAAATCGACTTTTCTGCCTCATTTGCATTTATTTACTTTGTGTCAAAGTCAATTGTTTCGTTGAATTCTATAATGCTTCGTCTTACGTTGAATGTGGGTAGAGAATACCCTTCACAAAATATCTGCGTTTATGTCAGGATATAAAGAAAAAAATGAATTAAGGGTTTGAGAAAATTCGTTTTATTTGCTTTGGGTCTACCAGTAGTTTTCGAAAATAAAAATTACGTATTCCATGATTGTCAGTTTTCATTTTTAAACTTCTCACCTTAAATTTGCTTCCAAACAGCCTTTGTGTGATTTAACTCATCAACGTAAGAATATATTTATTACAAATTCCTTTTGGAAATGCTAACCTAGATTCAAACTGTGAGCAAACTGTAGATTCATTCGGGTTTTAGAGTTCGCCGCGTGTAGACACGTTTTTTTTGTGCTCCTCACAATCCAGTGATAGAAGCCTGAAAT
>JAUJYV010000810.1:0-27462 GCA_033995625.1 Ophyiulus pilosus
TGCATTACAGGAAAGCTTAAGTGTATTGCAGGAAAGCTTAGGTGCATTGCATGGGAGCTTTGGTGCATTGCAGGAAAGCTTAGGTGCATTGCAGGAAAGCTTAGGTGCATTGCAGGAAAGCTTAGGTGCATTGCAGGGAAGCTTTGGTGCATGGCAGGGAAGTTTAGGTGCATTGCAGGGAAGCTTTGGTGCATGGCAGGGAAGCTAAGGTGCAGTGCAGGAAAGCTTAAATGCATTGCAGCCAAGCTTACATGCATTGCAGGGAAGCACCTAAGCATAACAATCATTCACAGCACAACAATCGTGCAATGGAAAGACCTGTTCTAGCGTAAATTACTGATTTCTTGTGCAGTTTAAAGCATCTGGTAGTATATGCAAGAGCAATAAAATCTAAAAATTATATTGTTTTATAAAGTTTGAAGGTGTGAAACCTTTCTTTTTGAACGCCGACATGCCCACGTACTGTAAATTGGGAGAGCAGCTAGGCATCCGATTGGATGCTTTCAACAACGAACCACAAGGAATGTTCGTCACTTTCGTCTTGTTGGCATCGGACGATTACAAATTTATCCACGTTGAAGAAGATGGATTTGTGTTATCCTACAATCCGAGAACTTCTTCTGGAGAGCACCAACATCATGTTTGGGTACAGTACCAAGAAACACGTTTCCTCTTTTCAAACGAAAAATCTTTGAAGATGCATAAAAAAAAACATCTAAATCAATAGTTTTACTCATTTAGATAGAGCCCAATTCAGTTCTTACTCTGTATTTTCCCATTGTCATTACCAAAGTGGGAGAAGTGGAAGTCACCATTGAAGCCCATTCTTCCGTCCACAAGGACTCTGCTACATTTAACGTGGTTGTTGAGGTAAATAATTTATGTACATGATGACAATTTTAAGCTCTAAGGGGCCATTCAAAAAGGACGTCCCCGAAATTCCTTCAAAAATATACCCCCTACCCCCTGTCCACACGGTGTCCATTTTGGACCAGACTCCTGTCCACACGATGTCCATTCTGGACCAGACACCCTGTCCACATGGTGTTCATTTTGGACCAGACCCCTGTCCACGTGGTGTCCATTTTGGACCAGATCCCTGTCCACACGATGTCCATTCTGGACCATGCCCCCTGTCCGCACGGTGTCCATTTTGGACCAGACCCCTGTCCACACGATGTCCATTCTGGACCAGACTCCCCCCTGTCCACACGGTGTCCATTTTGGACCATGCCCCCTGTCCGCAAGGTGCCCATTTTGGACCAGACCCCTGTCCACACGATGTCCATTCTGGACCAGACCCCCCGCCTGTCCACACGGTGTCCATTTTGGACCAGTCTGTCCACAAGGTGCCCATTTTGGACCAGACCCCCTGTCCACACGATGTCCATTTTGGACCAGACACCCTGTCCACACGGTGTCCATTTTGGACCAGACCCCCTGTCCACACGGTGTCCATTTTGGACCAGACCCCCTGTCCACGATGTCCATTTTGTACCAGAACCCCTGTCCACACGGTGTCCATGTTGTACCAGACCCCTGTCCACACGGTGTCCATTTTTGACCAGACCACCTGTCCACACGGTGTCCACAAGCCAGCAGACTCCCCTTCCCCCTCTTGAAGACGTCCTTTTGAGTGGCTCCTAAAGACTTCCCACGTACCATAAATTAAACTTTCTAAATGTTGTTTCAGCCAACTGGTGTGTCTCAGTTCTTGCACACTTCCGTTCTGCTGGATCTTAAAACCCAGCCACAGGCACTGAAGTTTCTCAACATCAACGTCACAGAAACTCCAATAATCCCATATACAAGATGGCGCCGATTTTTATTTGATTCTCCAAGGGCCAAAATTTCGGTGATAGGTAACTTTTATTGGCGCACGGTTGCTTTGGAAAATTTTAGTTTAAAACGCGATGGCTAAACTACAGTTGTTTAATCTAATTTTTTTTTCGGTGGACAGGTGACGTATTCGGTCCTTCCTTTCATTCCGTGCCAGTAACCACCGACCTTTTATTGCGAAAACCCGAGCAATCGGCCGAGCCCATTGTCTTCACCTTTGGGGCTAATCTTTGGATGCTGCAATATCTTCGTCTAACTAACCAGTTAACCAAACCAGTTCTGTCCGAAGCCCTAATCCAATTAAATTATTACTACGCTTATTTAATGATGTTTCAAAATCAAGATGGTTCCTTTTCCATGTGGAAGGGCCTCGAAGCCAGCGTCTGGTAAGCTGCTACTTTCAATACTAATAGACATGATAGAGATTGAGCCCGCCAACGCTTTAACGTTAACCTTAACGTTAGAGGCGGGAAGGGAGGAGTCACGGACTGAACTAACTGAACGTCATGAGTGCGCATGCGTGGTTCTTCCATTCCCTCCTCTAACGTTAAGGTTGACGTTAAGGCGATGGCTGGCTCAAACTCTCTAATATGACATTGCAATGGCTGGCAGCGCCACCTATTTGAAGAGACCTATCGTTCGCAAATCATAACAGATTATTATTATAATTACAGGCTAACGGCGGCAGTTGTTCGGGTTTTTCAACAAAGTCGATTTTCGGATTGGGAAAACGATTTCGCCATTGATGCAAACATCATCGTGGAGGCCATGGAGTGGTTGGTCAAGTACCAGACTGCAGAAGGCGCTTTCTACGAAGTTCTGGAAATTCCCATCAATCCAAGAATGAGTTCTAAAGTAAGCTTATCACGGAATAATTCACTAAGGGATGAACTACAGCTTATACTAGTATAACTTAGTTTAGAACAGCGGTTCAAACTGGGTTCCATTGAAAAAAACTTTAGTAGACAATATCATCCGATGGTTTCAAATAGTTCAAAAGTGAAACCTTTTTTCATAAATTCGTAACCTTTTTGTTTTTTTAATCAAAGTAAATCCAATTTTGCACAAATACAGGCGACAAACGTGAACAAAAAAACTGAGTTTGAACAATTTGTACTCCATCCTTGGCAACACATGCCCGGATTTCATCGGGCAATTGACGACTCGATTACTGTTTTCAGCGGATGGAGGGCACTTTGAGTAAAAATTGAAATAGCTGTTTTGTTCGCACGTTTGTTGCCCATATTCGTGCAAAATTGGATTAACTTTGAATAAAACAAAATAAAAAAAAGTTACGAATTTATGAAAAACGGTTCCCCTTTTTTTGTGTGTGGCCCCCCTGCAGAAATAGTAAACAATGTAAAAAAAATTAAATACTTGAGTCTGTCATAAGATATATTAATGTTGATCAAAACTAAATATCTAAATTTGCTTTTTAAAACGCTACCTTTCTGATATGCGGAATATTGCGATTAAAACGATGGTCCTTTTTACTGAAATTGATGAAATAAATTAAGAACATATTAATTCCATTTTATTTTTTGGAATGTATTTTTCGAACGTTTTCACGAGACGGCGCACGTGCAACATTCCTTCCATTATCTCACGTGCACCCAAATTGGAACCCAATATGGAAGCCGATGTGGAAAAAGTAGATATAGTCCTATATCTAAAACCGTATTTTTTATTTTCAGAGTTCCCCCTTTGAGAAGCATCCGCATCTTAATAATATTCCTCTGACGGCTTTCGTCCTCATCACCCTTTGCGAAGTCAGCAACATTCCCGGCGACGTCAGAGTTCGCATCTCTTCGGCGAGGTCTAGGGCAACTCGCTATTTGGAAGGCCGCGTTTTGGCCCTTACCGATCCCTACGAAATGGCCATAACTACGTATGCCTTAACTGTGGCGGGCAGCAGCGAAGGAGAAATGGCCTTCTTATCTTTGGATAAAATGAAACGAGAACAAGGTATCTACTCAATACTCGTACTCAAGTTTTGTAACTGTAATAATCCAATTAATTAGCGTAGCGGTCCTGTACGCAACCTGGAACTGGTTATGATGAGTATTTAACAGTTTTTGAATTGTTGAATAACAGCTCGATCAAGGTTCCTCCAGAAATAAAATGCTCAATTTTACTGATTTTCCCGACTTCCCTGACTTTCCTTGACTTTCCTTGACTTTCCCGACCATATTGATACATTCAAAAATATGTCAAAATGCCTAATTTTGGTCAAAGAAATCATTTTTAAACGCAATTTATACAATGTGAAGTAAATGGATGACTTTTTCAGCTATGTTATCAGTATTTCTTGTCTTGAATCTTATCTAGAAATCATAACTTATTAAAATATGCGTTTATTATTCAAATTCTCAAGAAAAATTACGAGTACAAGACTTTTGAAAAAAATGTTATGATAATTGTGGTAAAATGTAAAGGGTTAGCCTTAAAATCATTGAAAATTTCAGAAAATGTATTGGACAACCTGAACATTTATATGTTGAATTTCCCTGACTATTCCAAGTCTAATTTCCCTGATAATTCAAGATTTTTCAAGCTATTAATTAACATTAAATCCTTGATCCCAATCAGCATAACATCCATCCATAAGCAAATTTAGTAGAAAATCTCCTATGAATAACCCTGACAATTCTAGATTTTCCAGACACTAGAAACCAAGGGCCCAATTCGGGTCTCAAAGAAGTGCTTAATTTTATACGTTTACTACATTATTTCCAGAGGAAATGGTGTACTGGTCGACCCACGCCGCACCATTAACCGAAGTCTACTTCGACAATCAGCGATTATTTTTACAGGCCCATCGACCATCCAAGGCAGATGCCCTAAGCGTTGAAGCCACAGCCTACGCCTTATTGGTGTATATATCCAGGGAAGGGCTTCTACAGGAAAACATCGTACGATTCCTCAACGTCATGCGTTCCACTGACGGAGGCTTCATCTCCACTCAGGTATAACGCATCGTTCACATGTACTTGGCCGTATCAGCTGATTTGCCGCACGAGGTTTTTTACCGAATTCTTCGGCGGCGCGTGCTTTTCTATCTGCACGTGCGCACGATACGTCTCATTCCGCGTACGGATTAATTCCCGATTCGTTTATTTTTGCAATTCGTTAAAAAAAAATGAGGCGCGCGATAAAATTCGAAATTTATATAGAAAATTGGAACGCAAAACATTCGAAAAAGTGAGGCGCGTGCTAAAATTCGTAAAAAACGAGCGCGTGCTAAAATTCAAAATTTATATAGAAAATTGGAACGCAAAACATTCGAAAAAACGAGCGCGTGCTAAAATTCGAAAAAAACGAGCGCGTGCTAAAATTCAAAATTTATATAGAAAATTGGAACGCAAAACATTCGAAAAAACGAGCGCGTGCTAAAATTCGAAATTTATATGGAGAATTGGAACAAAACATTCGAAACTGAATAGTGTGTGAGCACTGCATCCGGTTTAGCACCTATTCAGCGTAATTTTCCGATTAGTCAAAAAACCGCATCGTGTGAACAATTAAGGCGTAAGATCAATCTTAAGATCAGTCTCAAAGTGATCGATTTTTAAAGCCTTTTTTTAACACTTTTTTAACAATTAGGACACTTTGGTGGCCATGCAAGCCTTGACGGAATTCTCGTTTAGGGCCAGGCTCCGCGAGATCACGGACATGAAAGTACGCGTGAGTGCTTCTTCCGGGGACAGCGAAGAGACGGTTGTCATCAACGAAGACAACTTGTTTCACTTACAGTCGTTCGATGTAAGAAAAAACTGTTAAAATTAACGGTGGATTTTACTATAGTTGAGGCCTTTACACCAAACTTTTAACGCAAATCTTTGAAACACAGATTCCCAAAGCGTGGGGTCACGTCGACGTCATTACCAGAGGTTCCGGAATGGCAATTCTGCAGCTGGATGTCAGCTACAGCATCGATTACTCGCCTCTGCTTATCCCACCCGCGGAAAGGGCCTTCGATTTAATACTAAACGCCCGTTATTCGGGAAGGAATAATTCATACATTCACTTTACGGCTTGCCAAAGGTAGGTTTAAAATTTGTACTGGTGTGGACACGTCCTTTTTTTTGTGTGAACAAAATGTGTAAAAGTAACGCAGTGTTGCTTGTGCGTAATTAAACTTGTACTATTTATAACGTACAATTTTCCTAAAAGAAACAACTTTCCCCGACTATTCCATACCAATTTCCAGGTTTTCTAGGTCTATACCCTGATATTAGAGAGTTTGAGCTGCAGCCAACGTTAACGAAACGATAACGGTAACGGTAACGATAACGAGAAACAGCGCGAGCGGCCCGGAATGTCAAGGACTACCTTATGCGAAGCATGGCATTCCAATGCCATTCCGGGCCACCAGCGCTGTTTCTAGTTATCGTTATCGTTTCGTTAACGTTGGCTGGCTCAAACTCTGCCTATTACGTTTTGACACGTGTTCGCTCTTGTCATCCAACAGATGGATTCTGCTCGACGTGTCGCCAACGAGTGGTCTGGTCGCTTTTGAAATGGATTTACCAACAGGATATTACCAATATCAGCCCGTTTTGGACGCATTCGTCGATTCGAAGCAAATCCCCAATCTCAGGACACTTTACGTAACCCAAACTAAAGTTTTTGCCTTTTTCCGGCTGGTAATTAAGATAAATATGTACAAATCCAATGTTTGTTTCGTGGATTTACTAGATTGATCACATATTTGATTTTGTTTCAGTTGGACGAGCAGTACACTTGTCTCAACTTCACCCTGGAACGATGGTGGCCAGTAGCCAATTTGTCCCAGTTTATCAAAGCGAAAGTATACGACTACTATTCACCAGGTAAATAGCAATCGTGGGACTCGGGATTCATAATTCTTAGGGGGCTCCTTTGACGGGGTCCTGCCCAATCTAACGACAACGACCAATTAACGGAATTGCATTTTTTTTTTTTTTTTTACTAAAAGTCTGAAATATTTTCTGCATAGTCTGAGAATTAATTGCACACCGCTTAATTACACAAACCTGATAAATGCACGTTATTATGCAAGCTCCACGCGCAACTTTTGTATGGAATTGTGACCGGATAATTGCATAAACCGGTTAATTGCACGTCATCTCCATGCCCTGAACTTTTGCCCTATGTTTTGGACGTGATGTGAGCCCGGATAATTGCACATATTTTACAAGCTCCGCGTGCAACTTTTGTATGGAATTGTGACCGGATAATTGCATAAACCGGTTAATTGCACGTCATCTCCATGCCCTGAACTTTTGCCCTATGTTTTGGACGTGATGTGAGCCCGGATAAATGCACTTATTTTACAAGCTCCGCGTGCAACTTTTGTATGCAATTGTGACCGGATGATCGCATAAACCGGTTAATTGCACATTTTCGGATTGTCGGGTCGCGGTGCAATTAAGCGGGTTCGACCTTACATTTTGTATATGTCGATTTTTCTGCATTAAGATTGCATGTTTTCACCAGCAAGTTTTTCTGCAGTTGTTTTACAGTTTTCCTGCAGTTTCATTGCAGATTTTTCCTGCAGTTGTTTTTTTTGCGGTTTGCCGATTTCCCTGCAGTTATTTTGCAGATTTTTCCTGCTGTTTTTATTCAGTTTTTCCTGAAGTTTCATTGCAGTTTTTCCTGCGCTTGTTTTCTTTGCGGGTTTTTCTGCAGTTGTTTTTCAGTTATTTTGCAGTTGTTTTTTGCGGTTTTTCCTGCAGTTATTTTTTGCACCTTTTCCCGCAGTTTCATTGCGGTTTTTCCTGCAGTAAAGTTCGATTTGTACGCAGAAGTACTGCATTTTTTTCAACAAAATATTGCATTTTATTGCAGAATGTGATCCAGTATCACTTATGTATATTTACCTAATATTTGTCACATCAAACGTAAAATATTCATTTTTTTTGTTACAGAATTGTATAACGAAACCATCTTCGAAACGTACACCTTGTATCTGATGGACATTTGCCAGTCATGCGGTTCCTACCAGTGTCCCTACTGTTACTACTACAACAACTCCAGAGCAAACAGTTCCAACTGCGCTGTACTCGCCATCTGTCTGCTCGTCGCCTTGGAGATGAACTGTCTGCTCGACAGTGTCAGCTTCTTGGTCCACAGGCTCTGGAGAAAAACGTGCTTTTCCAAGATGGTGACACGGTGATCGTGTGCACATTGCGTTATTTTATAAACAATTTTAGCTGTACAGTTTATATATAAATGTGTATAGACGGAAGAAGACAGTGAAGACAGTAGACTCGTGTATCGCTGTCCTCGCGTAGGACTAAGTCAAAGGAAATGTTAACAAGACGCGTATACAAAAGACGATACGATCATAGTTTTTAGATGCTGAAAAGTGAATCAGTAAAGGCACTCAGATGACGCTTTTTTTACTTTTACTACCCTCATTTTTGAAATATAAACAGGAATTGCGCAGTGCGTGAATGTATGTGGCAATTAAGTGCTCAAATGCGATGAAAAGTTTAATAAAAATATGAAAAGTAGAATTGTAGTCGGACCTCTTCGTTTCATAGATTTTTAGTAAGATTAATCAAGATTAAAATCTTAATAAAATGAACTTACCGTAGATGCAACTAGCTGACCTTTGCAAGTTTGAATGTTGACCCCGTAGCAGATTCGAAGTTTTTATAGAGATATTTCACGATTTTCACCATCACAAACAGCGTTTAAGTTGAATTTCTTCTTTCAAACGAGGAAATAATACACTTTTACGTAGAGTAGACCAACTAAATTACACTTTTTGGGTTAATTAACTCAAACATTAGCAGCAACTACACCGAACAACTACAACTGGTGCACGTCTAGACTATTACGCAACGGCCGGCGTCGGCATTCAAAACTAAAGGTGACGCAACTGACCAGCTGGTATCCAAAGGTCAAAGGGCAACCCGAAAAGTTTCTCACCGAAACCTGTTTATACAACAACATCGTCCAGCGTGTGTTAAATTACTAACGTATGCATTTAAATCGATTCATTTAGCGACAATTTTGAAAAAATATTTGCATTCTTTCGTTGAATTATCTCATAAGCTTCACCGTAATGCCACAAAAGCTTCACTGCAATACACATTAGCTTCACCGCAAAGCATACATTCGGGGGCACACATTTAGGAAACGTTCTGTTCTCAAAAAATGATGGTCAGGTCACATTACGATTCGTTACATTAAGTTTTCTTGGGTCCTTGACCATTTACTGTCAGATAGAGAGCATGTGTATAATAAATTTAACGCAATTATTAACGTTTTCCAAAAAAAACTAGCGCAAAATGTGGGTCCGATACTTAATTTGGCCTGCTTTCGGAACTTTGGGCCAGTCATCGTTTCGTCCACTTAGAATATCTGAAGTGGATTTTAATGGTGTTTTCTTCTTCAGCCATCATCGAAATAAACCATTTTCCGACATCAGATTTATGAAATTTTATTACAATTTTATACTAAATGGCAGCACGTAACGAGCAAAATTTGATTGTATTGTGTAAAACCCATTACGGTGTGATCGCTCCTCAATTTCAACTACTTTTTGTGTTCTCAATTCGGTTTGCAAAAACAGCAGTAATAAAAGCCTTTCTGTACATAACAAATTTACACCCTATTCACATCTATTTACACACTTAACGCTTATCCAAAAACGCCCGGTTACGAAGACGTTGACGTCTCGCTGGAGCTGGCCTTCGGTCCGTACGGTTTGGGATCATAGTTGACGAGCCGACAGCCCACGAGATACCTTCGCAAAAGGAACGGAGGTTAGTGAGGTTAATCCAGAGAACCGGATAAGCGAGAGGGCCGATTAAAAGCGGTTGTGCCGCACGGTACAACAACCCTGTTAAGAAGTTCTTCGAGGAAACCGGAGATTAAAACTCCTTAAGCGGGGGGGAAACTTATCAAACGGGGAAAGTTTAGTAAAAGTACGGCACGTTAAACGTACGGAAATAACACCTAATTCGTATTATAAACGTTTTCTTTCAACATTACGTCCGAGTTTCTCTCAGTCGAGAAATTATTTGTACATTTTTCGTGTTTCAAGACAATTGCGCACGAGGACAAAAACTCGCACGAGCTCAAACCTACAAAACTTAACTTGGCCTAAATTAACCTTTTATGATTTTGAAATTATACGTCGTGCTTTTGACCGGTCAGTCATCTTCGCCGTTACTCCTTCGACCGTATAGTTAAAGGCATATTCGATCGTTTCGCAACTTCAACTCGGGTCGAAGGTGGGATTAGCTTCCACTTTTAAAATAACGGTCGACTCATTCCAGCGATAAAGCTTTAACTTTCATTCCTTTGTGGAGATTTGATTTTTAGCAAATTTTTAGCATTTTTTTCAGTTATATCGTCTTATCGGTAGATCGATACGTGGATTGCGACTCGAAAACTTATAAAGCGAGAAAAATTGCACTTCGCGGGATTCGACTCACGCGGGAATTTCTTAAGCGGGTTCTACCGTATTTTTAAAAACCGTCCACTTACTTGTCATTCCTAATGTGTTCGTAGAGACGCCAAAACTGCTTCACTTGAAAAATACAAAAAGCGGACAAAACGATGATGGCCAGAAATGCGGGATAAATTCTGCGCTGCACCAAGTTTTTGGTAGCAAAACTCACACCTGCGGGGGGGAAAAAAAAAAAAATAGTAAATTTTCAATAATCGAAGCAATATAACCGAAAAATACGAACAAAACGAAAAAGTACGGGAGACAAACGGGGTTATCGGAGATTCGTGCTAACCAAAAACCCTCAAACTACCGTTAAGCTAAACTATCCGGGATTCACAGTCGATTATTTCCCTAAATTACTAAAAAAAAAATGTGGGATCGGATAAAAACGCTCAAAAACCACTAAAAACTCACCGAACATCGGTACGATACTGTGTGCGATGACGTACGGAACCGACAAGGCCAAGCCTAGGTTTATAGCAACGGGAAGGGCCAACCGCCGAATAATAAATTTCAGATGCAAATTACGGAATCCGTCCTGATAAACCTGCGAATTCGGAAAGCGGCAAGTTGAATATTACAAACATAAACTATCCACAGTCCACGAGAACGTAACAATCCGAATTCTCACCTGTTCAATAACCTCTTTTAGCCACCAATTTGGTCCCATCATGGTTATGGCGCATATTATTTTGGTGTGCAGTATACCCAGAGCCCAATCCTAAAATATACAATTTTACGCGTTATCAACAGCAGCCAAACATTAGCAACTTCTAGTTTTCCTCGGCGTTAATGCTATGAGTCAAGGTGGTCCAACCCTCGACCCTCGTCGAATTATCGCTAACGTGATATACCGTAATACGTGGATGTTTTGGGTTACGGCGGGAGTAACTTAGGGCCAGTCACCGTTTTGCCTATAGTTAAATTGTCCGGAAAAGGACCCTCGCTAAGAAACCCTCGTACTAAAGTAGGGACCAAAGTGCTTTTTTGTGATTTTTGGATAATTTGGGGCTGACCCAAACCTGAATTTCTGCAATTTTCGTCATTATACTCCGTAGTTTCTTGTTATTTAACCAGAAAATGACCCTCGCGAAGAAACCCTCGTAGTAAAGTAGGGACCTAAGCGCTTTTTTTGTGATTTTTGGATAATTATCGAACACTTTTTCAGAATTCCACGAAAACCAGATACGAGTTGAGGATAATTCGGGACTGACCTAAACCTGAATTTCTGCAATTTTCACGATTTCACTCCGTATTTTCTTGTTATTTAACTACAAAAGGACCCTCGCGTAGAAACCCTCGCAGTAAAGTAGGGACCTAAGTGCTTTTTTGTGATTTTTGGATAATTATCGAACACTTTTTCAAAATTCCACGAAAACCAGATACGAGCTGAGGATAATTCGGGGCAGACCCAAACCTAAATTTCTGCAATTTTCATCATTTTACTCCGTAGTTTTTTGTTATTTAACTAGAAAATGACCCTCGCGAAGAAACCCTCGTAGTAAAGTAGGGACCAAAGTGCTTTTTTTGTAATTTTTGGATAATTATCGAACACTTTTTCTGAATTCCACGAAAACCAAATACGAGTTGAGGATAATTTGGGGCAGACCCAAACCTAAATTTCTGCAATTTTCATGATTTTAATCCGTAGTTTCTTGTTATTTAACTAGAAAAGGACCCTCGTGAAGAAACCCTCGTAGTAAAGTAGGGACCAAAGCGCTTTCGTTTGATTTTTGGATAATTATCGAACACTTTTTCAGAATTTCAAACCGAAAAATCCCCCGCCGAAAACTGGCCCGAAGCAACCGCATTTACGATAATTTCGATGCTCGGCAAGCGGCTTCCGCATCGAAGATCTCTAGCGGCCCCTTCGGCACGAAAAGTCGGACCACCCCGCTACGGTTCAAGGTCTAACCTGCCACAGGAAAGATATCGGAGACTGGTGCAGCGGAACACCCACGGGAGCGATGACGATTAGTTCGAAGAGTAATCCCAGAAGCAGAGGAATGACTCCCAAGATGACGACCATGGCGATGAGCATCTTCCCGGCCTGCATAAACATTTCAACCAACTATTTCAAACAACAGAACGTTGAAACAGAGAGAATAATTATAAAAAGCAATTGCCTAGCCGCTAACTAAAAAAACGAAAACCGCCCGTTTTACGCACCATGACGGCCCACCCTTTCAACTTCGTCATTATGGCGGTCCTTCCTTGCGGAATCCAACTTAGCACGACGGTAATCAGGCGAATGACGAGCCAGCAGGCGTACAGGCCCCAGGCGCAAGTGTACAGTTCGTGGATCTTTACTTCGCCGTGCCAAAGGTTCATGAGTTTCCGTCCGACCCAAACTAAGCGGGGGGAAGGAGAAAAGAAACAAAAAAAGGTCTTTCAGTTTCACGTCAGCGCAAAATTCAGCGTGCGGTCCTAGAGTTTTCGGAGAGGGGGATCCGACACCGTACCTGGCGCTGTGAGCACGACGATGCTCGCGACGGATAAACTGGCGCACATCACGATCAGCAAGCAGATGATCTGAAATAACCAACGAGGGCCATTATAATTCTGACATCTCGAAGGGCCGATCGGGGGTTTGAATATCGAGGGCCT
Organism: Ophyiulus pilosus; assembly: GCA_033995625.1. Lineage (NCBI taxonomy): Eukaryota > Metazoa > Arthropoda > Diplopoda > Julida > Julidae > Ophyiulus > Ophyiulus pilosus. The sequence continues at coordinate 12,896 of JAUJYV010000810.1, forward strand.
ACGCATTTAATAAGTGCACTTACTCTAAATGGAAAGAGTCCCGGTCTGAAGTACGGCTGAAATCCAGTCGGCCCTCCGCCCCCTTGAAGGAGAGCGTGGTGTTCCGCTCCGAGGGCACCCCTCGGGAAATTGGCATTTCCCACCTCGGGCGCAGCAGCGGGAGGAACCGCTTCGTTCGCCGGTTCCTGAAGCGGTGCGTTTGGATCTTGGGCCTCTTCGTTCTCGGGCTGCTGCGTGAGAAAAATCGTAGACTTGTTTCAAGTGCGCGAGTGAATCCGTCAAGGATTTGTACTTTTATCGGTCAGCTGCAAGTGCGAATGCATTTACCGATGCCCCTTCCCTCGCATCGCCTCTCTACCAAAAGAATCCTGTCCCGAGTAATCGAGCCTTGGCAACAAGTTGAGAGACTTATGATGCGGAGAAAAGTTAATGCGACAGACCGTGATTATTATCGCACGACCATAAAAATTAACTGAAATCATTATGCAATTACAGTAGAACCCCTCTAAACTAATATCCCCTCTAAACTAATATCAGATGCTGATCCCAACTCGGGCCTCATAGTCTAATCTAACCCCTCTAATCTAATAACCCCTCTAAACTAATACCAAGCACCCGGTCCCAAGGATATTAGTTTAGAGGGGTTCTACTGTATCGCTAAAACTTACGAGAATCCCTCGCATTATGTACTTTTTTTCTGCATAACCCCAGTATAACCCGATTTTTAGAGGAACTACCCCGGAATTTGTCTGGAAACAACCGTGGAAAACCGCGAAAACCACAGTCAGAGCAGCCGACCCGCTCGGGATTCGAACCTGGGTCTCTCGAATGCCAGGCGGATAGATTCGACTTTGTAACGTTGATAATTTATAAACGGATGCAAAATTATCATTTTGAATGTAAATCAAAACCAAAATTGCACAGACTGATACAACTTAAATTAAGTAAAATGTAAAATACACATCAAAAAGCGAGAATCCAATTTTTTAAACGTCGAGGAACCCCTGAAAATTTTCCACCGAAGCCGGTTTGAAAACCCCCGCAGTACTTCAAAAACTGGACACAACACAGTAAACAATATACCATATTTTACGGACTATAAGACGCACTTTTTTCTTCAGAAAATTGCCTCCAAAATTCAGGTGCGTCTTATACTCGTAAGGTTTTCAATGATGCGGACTATAAAAAATTGCTTAAAAATTAAGGTGCGTCTTATAGTCCGTAAAATACGGTATATCTAAATTGAAAAACCATTTACCTGCTCGTTTTGAGGGTTGTCGCCCAACAAATAAGATCGAATATCCAAGCACCACGACACCAGCAGACACCACACTTTTATCACCTTTTTCAACCAAACCCGCGTGTGGCCCTGCTCGAGCAAGGCTGGGAAAACGACTTGCAAAAGCAGAAGTTCCAGCGGTAACTCGCTCACGGGAGTGTCGCTGCACGTAAGCGAAACATTGGTTTAGTAAATTGGCACACGGACGAACCCGCTCAATTGCACGCACCGGATAAATGCGCACATTTTGCGAGCCCCACGCGCAACTTCTGTGACCGGACATTTGCACAAACCGGTTAATTGCGCATTTTGGGCTTGCCGGGTCGCTGTGCAATGAAGCGGGTTCGGTCGTATTTAACAAAGCCGCCGAAAACTTAACCGAGCATACGATACCTCGACAAGACGACGTGATACGGTAAAAATCCGGGCCAAAACCGTTTAATCATTCTCACTGGAATCCACATCATAACGATGATGATTGTCCCGATAATGACCATGGAGGCCAAAAACCTTCGAGTGTGTCGAAGAATGGACAAATGTATCATCTGTCGAAAGTCGAAAGCGTGAAAAACATTTAGAAAATCGGCGCTAAAACCAGCATCGCATTTCGATAAAATCTCACCTCCTGAATCGGGTTGAAATCCGCATCGGACAAGTTCCTCACGAACCACAAGACGCCCGGCCTCAGGACCTCTCGAAGCAGGAGAATGAAAGAAGCGAAATAAAAGACGCACACCATGCCTATGAGCCAGTGGATAAACATGGAGGTCCCGGGCGCCATCCTGAAACTCGTTTCCCGATCTTTCAGAGTGGCGTCGAAAAGGGACAGCGAGCACACGTCCATCCACCAGCCGCATATGAGGGGGAAAACCCCCACCTCGAGCACCATCAGCAGCGAGACCTTGACGACGACGTAACAAAGTCCTAATATCCTCTTCGTTCTGAAAGCATCGAAGGAAACGGAAATGCTGCAAAGCCCGGTTTAACATCCGAAAAGCGTGTTTTGCCAAACGACAGACGCCACGTACCTTCCGAGATTCACTAAAGCTGCTAAAGTGTGCAAGAACACCAAGCAGATGCCGATGACGACGTAGCCGCACAGCGTAGTTACCAATCCTTCGAAATGCGAAGCGGAGACCTGATAAAAAAAAAAAACGGCGAGTTACTTCCCGACGGCTCCGTCGTTACTCGACTGGTAAATTTTAAACGGATTACTGCTTACGTAGTCCTTCAGCTTGAAACCAGCCGTGGCAAAATGTCCGATGTGGTAAGGGCAGAATGCTAAGACGAGCAAATCTCAAATGTCATTTACTACGTCCCGAAAGAATAAAATCAGCAAAGCGACGAAATGGCACCTTACCGAATACGAGTATGAAGAGCGTGTTTAAGGAAACCACCCAAAAAACATGTTCCTAAAATTAAAAAAGAACCACATTTTAATATATTTAGTTCAGTTAACGATTTACTAAATTGAAAAGCTTAAATCGACATAACAACGACACTCGGACGTAATAATTTCTCAGATGTTAGACAACGAGCGATTAACAAATAAAAAGTGGACATTTTCGGTGACCGGACGTCAGCGGGCAGGAGATTAGCACGGGAATTCTACGGAGACTCAAGGACACCCAAAAGTATTTTTCGCAGATCAACCTGTAAAAAGGGTCTCTTTAGGTCTTTAGAGGGTTTTTTAGGTAAGGCTAGGTAAGGTTAGGTAAGGTTTGATTGGCCTCCAGATTGTGCTTACAACACACGAGCCTTTGAGCCGACACGACGGTCGAGTGGGTTACGTGCTCGCCTCTCGATCCTAGGTTGCGGGGGTTCGCTCCCCGGTCGAGGTCGGTGGGAATTTGTACGGATGGGAGAAATTCCCTGAGTGGCGGCTCTTTCGGAGGAGAGTTTAAACCGAGGTGCAGTGTTGATTGTTGCACATTAAAGACCCGCCGAGAGAGGGGGTGGAAGTCCCCCCTCGTAGGCAAAATTCCCAGGTAGGTGACGAAGGCTCATCCCCTGGCGTTGGTGTTTGGCCTTAGCTGCAGAAATAGGCCAACGTTGAAAATCAATAACAAACAAAGCTAACACAAGCCTTTGAGAGCCTTCACGAGTCTCCGTGCAATTTTCACGCTAATCTCCGCACGCATATGTCCTAGAACCAACGCTTTCTTACCAGAAAGACCAATGAACCATCGAGTCCAAGTAGCTGAAATGAAATAAAATGTAAAATAAGTCGTTTTGCCGCAATTTCAAAACACCTTCACGGAAAGCGCCTCTCAACGTGTATTATTTAAATGTACAATTTCGGTATTAGTGGACATTTCCGCAGTGGTGCACAGCACCAGTCTTGCGGCTAATGGCTTGCGAATTGTTTCGCGCAGCATTTCGGTTGTTGTTGGTGTTGGTTGGGGGTTTAAGGGCCCAAAGGCGACTAAGGCTAAAAAGGGCCCAACCGGTTGCAAGTTGGTCTTGCAGAGGGTCTACAGGGCCAACAGAGTTAAGTTCAGGTGACAGAAAGGACGATAGACTGACTGGACCCCAGTTCCGAAGAACGGCCCTTAATGGGGGCCCAGCCTAATTTTCACAGGACTAACGCAGACTAACAAACAAATAGAAATAAGGAATGGGAGCACTGTTATATATAATATACAGCACCGTCGCACAAAGTGTCACTCGGCACTCAAAAGATTGCGGGATCTAACTCGGTCTTGAATTTAGATAAATATATGTCTTGTGGACCCAAAGCTAACACCTTGGGTCCCTCACCAATCCTCCACCAGGAATGTCGTTAATGGCATTAAGGAAAATGCCGATGAAGAGAGTAAAAGGTGTGGTAACACGAATGAAATTGAGCATTACCCTTTCCCACGTCAATTCTTCAGCTGCCCTATCCCATTCGATCGGATTCCAATTATTATCGTCTGCAACAAGGAATAGTTTTGTAAAAAAAAAAAAAACTTCAAATTTTGCCAAAAACTTCTTTCTTTGTTTTTACCTTGTGCTTCGTTATTAGCTTCATTCGCCGCATCAGCCCCCGCTCCGGCATTGTTTAAGCCGACATGAGGTTCCCCTACCTGAACAGCAACATTGACACCCTCGTGACCGTCGGCAGGAGGCTCGGGCTGCTCTTGGGCCGCTGCCGGTGCGTTTTCGGGCGCTTGAACTGCCGGGCCTTCCCCAACAGGACCAGGTAATCCAAACCCGAAGAGGATGTTATTATTTTGTGCCTAAAATGCCCCCCAAAAAAAAATAGTTTAAAATGTTGCTGACACCACAAAATGTTATGTTCGAGACGATATAAAAAATAATAATCACTTCGCCGACAGGATCCTGCTCCAGCCATTCTGGACCACCGCCGTGAAGAATCTGTTCCCTTAACCAAACAAGGCTTATAAAAGCACACAGGGTACAGACTACTACAATGCAGCCTTGAAAGCTGTCCGACATCAAATTGTCCCTAAATGAAAATGGCAATTTTGACATCAATTACGACATTCCGACTCAATCGTTTATTTATAAAGCCAACGTATTTTAATTGTTTGTAATGAATTTTCAAAAAATAATTATCTTACATCGACAACATATCCAAGGGAAGCGTTAATACAGAACTCACGGATCCGGTAAATAGACATCGATAAATACGGCCTGCGAATAATTAACCAAAAATTTCGTTAAAACGTTCGCAGCACGGAAAAAAAACCAAGTTTCGATTGTACTAAATGTATGGTGGAACTTACATGCTGTAAGGGGCACAACACCGAGCCACGCAAATGCTACCAGCGTGTAGTGAAACCAATATCTAATTGCTCTACCCACACTAGTAAACAGTCCGCTAATAATGTCCCGAATTGGTAGGCGTTTGGGCATGTCAGGAGAATAGACTACAAACATTAAACAAAACGGTTTTGTACATGGCTCAAAAAGAGAAAACTTATGCAAAAACAAATTTCATCGGCAGCAATTAAAACTCTCTTAGGAAAATTACGTGGCACATCGTTAGGTGAAATCGTGTCAGTGGACTAACATTTCTGATTAGTAAAATCTGTATATAGATCATGAAGACAACTGTAAAACCATGCATCATATCCAGTGGAGGGCAACAGTAAGAGGGTGGGGGAACATGTGACGGTTGGGAGTTGGTACCTCATTCATTCATACCCTTACAGAAAAAACTGGGAATAAATTGGTGATAAACTGGCACTAAAATGTTGATATTTGTTTTTTAAAATCATATCAGCATTTTACTAGGATCACAAAACTGGTAATGAACTAGTTTTTGATCACTCGTGTGATTAGTTTGTAATATTCGTCAAAAACTGGTAATAAAGTGATCGTGTTTGCCTACAAACTAGCAGTATGTGATCAGTAAATTGTCATAAAAGTACACTTTCTTAGACAGCTTAAAATGCAACTGGTTTTGCTTAAAAATTAACAGTTTGTGATGAATCGATGAAGTTTATGAGTTTGCAACCAACTAGCACCATCTAAAATTGATCAGTCTTCAAAAATTACTAGTGATTATCAGTTTGCATCTAAATAAAATGAAAAAATTGGAGGTTTTACCAGTTTATTACCAACTTTTTCAGTAATCGTGTAAGAGGGGGCCCACATTTGATAAAATCTACGCATGCATTTAATATAGTAGCCACTAGGCATGTTACGTGATTACAGCTGACAAGACAGCAGCTAAGCAATTTCGATTGATCTGAAATTACATCAAATAATTAGAATCATAAAGGTTCGCAGTTAAAACCGCGCAGGTTCAATTTGATGCGCACGTCATGCACTGTCTCAGGAAGCTAAAAGCATTCACGCATGTAATAAAGGAGCATTTGGGGGTGGGAAACAATTCAATTCACTGCGTTTGAGATGCACACTGTTTGGCTTACTGTTTCGGTAATGACATTTAATGGCGCTATCATGACACGGGTATCAAATTCCTGGATTTAATTGCTGTATCCATAGCAACACAATAAAGCACTTACTGGGAGTAAAGGAAAAGCGATGACTGCATAATTCGCAGTACTCTTTTTTGCTGTATTTCAACCACTGAACGAGACATTCTTGGTGAATGTATCTGATGCTTCCCCTGCAGATACATGGATGATACAACGGTCTGTCCGGCGAGCCCTCGGATCGGCACACCCGACAAATATCTAAGTAAATAAACGATTGATTAGCAATTCCTCAGCCCAAATTCGTCGTGTAAACGTGTCGATGTTTATAACCAGTGAAATGTTTTATTAAAAATACGACTTGTCCAGAAACAGCTGTTCAAATTACAATTAAATGCACGTCGCGTATTATATCAATATACATATGCGTATAACCTAAAGTCAAACGTCTGTTAATACAGAAATGCGGGTTAGCGGAAGTACGAGTGTGCTTTAAATCTATCGAGAAACGTGAATTTATTAATGACATCATAATTATAGAGATACATCACAAGTTTATACGAGCGACATTTAGTAAAACACCCAGCAACTGGTGAAGATAAATACGTGTTTGTTCAAGCATTAGCTCGGTTATTAGTGCATTTTTAAAAGAATGCATATAGGTTAGTGGATGGCTTTCAACATCCAACGTGTAATAACAGACGGAAAACTAAGAAATTTAGCCTGAAACATAATAAAATAATCAACTTGTCCTACCGAGCTGATGCAAAGGATCTTCCATTTTGCTTTTTAAAAGGCATGAAAAGCGCATGCGTCCTGGATTCATTGCGTCATCGATTGTAAATCTTTGACGTCATGATGCGGCGCCAATTTTGATTTTTTTTTTAAGTGGACAAAACAACGTAAACACTTAACGTAATTTCAAAAATAAAATATAAGTAAAATAATTGCAGTTGGCATCTGCATCTGCTTGCACACCATAGAGCACGTGTCAGTGTTCTGGCGTTCCAAAAATATTTGGAACCACAGAGCACGTGCCACTGTTCTAACGTTCCAAAAATATTTGAAAAATGGCAAGAGTTCAGAACATGGCGAGTTTGCGTAATATTTTTTTTTAAAGTGGACAAAACAACGTAAACACTTACGTAATTTCAGAAATAAAATATAACTAAAATAATTGCAATTGGCATCTGCATTTGGTTGCACACCATTGAGCACGTGCCAGTGTTCTGGCGTTCCAAATATATTTGGAACCACAGAGCACGTGCCACTGTTCTATCGTTCCAAAAATATTTGAAAAATGGCGGATTTCAGAAAATGCTGAATTTGCATAATATTCCGCTAGAAATTGTTTAAAATTTGAACGAGTTCAAAGGTTGTATTTAAGATGAAACTTTGTCCAATATAAATAAACAAATAAGGACAAAATTGATCGATAAAAAAATGATCTAGTCGATTCCGTTGTTTCAAATCGAAAAGATTCAAAATCGAGCTAGCTGTAGTTTTCCAAATGAAATTACGAATGTTGGTAATTTCTACTTTTACACAACAAGTAGCTTCATTAAATAAAAAGTAATTATTATTCAATTGTGAGTTGACAACCTGCATTAATGCCTTCGTTTTCAGAAGTTACGAAGATAAATAACACGGCATGTAACTTTTAATAAGGAATTACATACGTAGCAACATTTGGTAAGAAATAGGATAATTCAACATAAATTAGTAGAAAGTTAAATAAACATAAGTAGCAACTTAAGCATAAATAAAAAACGAGTAACTATCCTTAATTCCTTCCTTAATCATAAATTTGTATAAATTAATTTTACTACAAACTGTATGAAAATTCCATATTAATATAAATGTAACATGCCATTTTATGTATCCAACAAAATGGCTTTCTTAAACCAATTTTTTTTATTCAACAAAAGTTTATTTGCTAAACCAAAGCAAAATCCATACTGGTTTACTTAAGTTTGCATTAAATTTGACATTAATTCTTACACAAAAGTAATTCGATTCAATAGCCACGGTTTCAAATATTTTCAATATCTCGAATTTGCAAATATCAAGAGCAATTTACGTTAATGGTGCTTCCTTCTCTTCTTAAAAGCTGCAACAAATAATTTGGTCGTGAGTATAATTACGAAATATCATTTAGCCGCAAATAGATAATCCGCACACAAAAATAACGAACACTTACATTTTTTGAACTTCTTTTTGCCCTGCAAAATTAATTTCCAATTAATACGATTGAATTCGTGATACCAAACTAACAACACGTAAAAATAATACTAAAACGAACCTTTTTATCCACGTTATTTCTTTTCCTTTTTTGCTGTCCTTCATCCTGAGAAGTGACACGGTTTATAAACATGGATTGTTCGATTATTTACTTCATGCTCGCAATAATTATGAACATTGTACTTACGCCTTCTTCGGCAGCGAGAGCGCTAATATCACCAAAATGCGTGAGATTATCCACGCCGGACATTGTCATCGTGTTTTTCATTTGATGCTATTTTCGTTAAATGAAGAACAATATACGTTAGAATCCCTTAAATAGGAATTTACAGGCACAGCATCAACAAATGATACAGACCTTATCCTTTTTCGACACAGTCAATCTTACAAAATAATCCTCCTCGTATCTAAAGAAAAAACAGTTCCCAGATGTGACAAAGTTCAACTTTTTAAAATGTTTCCAAACATTCTACAGCACGAATATCACTTACTCTGTCCTCTGTTTAACTTTTGAATCTTTGATTTTTTTCTGCGCGCTCGTTTCCTCCTTAAAAATCACATAATCGTCGTTATAAAAAACATTTCTCAGATTACCGGGATCGCAATTTTTCACATCGATACAAAACCGAATTTCCCGGCGAACAATCGGCGTTAAAATTACCCAAATTTCTTCTGGGCCGTCATAATATTCCGCCTTTAATTCCCTCATAATACTACTGCTCAGCGCTTTCTTTCGAGCCTGTTCCATAACCTTTTGCTTACGTTCATCAACCGGAATATCATCTGAATAAAACCGTACAAAATATTAGCGACGATAATACGGGCTCTAAACAAAGTGTTATTGAAAGTTTTAATATACCATAATGCACAGCTGCCAGTTTTGGGGGCACGTACGCCTTAAACTCTTTTTTCTTTGCGACTCCATCATCATCACTGTCACTAGACGAATTGTCTTCTTGTAACTTAAACCAAAAATCGCACATATTTAAAACGCTACTTTTAATTATAGATTGACCCACGGAAATTAATACCTACTTTACTCATTAAGTTATCCGGATTCGCTGCGAAACGTAGCGGATCTTTTTCCCCACTGTTTCCCGCAATGGACTTAACGACTTTATCGATGTGATATTTCAACTTTTGTTCAATAGGCCGCATTCTTTCCAAGACCTGTCAAAATAAATTTAGCAAATTAATCGATGAATATGCTTTCAAGGTTTTTTACATAGCCCAATAGGGAACGAAAATTTCCTAAACCATTTAGGAAAATCACATCCGATATTTCGTTCGCTTACCGTTCGTATTTCGGCTAATCTCATAATAGCGGGATCGCCCTCAATTTTTTTCCCACGTGTCTTTTGCAACGCGATATATGACGTGTTTATCATGTACTCTAACAACATGTGTGACTTGAGTTCCAAGAAACTAATTCCCTGAAAAGTAAATGTGAAAATGACAACATGTTACATCAGACAGCTTTAGAAATTAATTTAGCTACACCTTTTAAATATATACAACCCAGTTGCACGAAGAACATCCGATTACCTCGGAGTTTTAGATCACAGAACATTTTATGCAACTGGATTGTATACAGTCAATCACTTTGAAATTAATATGAATATACCGGTGACCAGAGGTCTACGGCCAGGAAATCTGCGCCCAACTGTACAGAGACTCAAGGGTACTCTAAAGTATTTTTCGCAGATTAGCCTATACAAATGGTCTCTTTAGGTCTTTTTAGGTTTGGTTTGGTTGTGTTTACAGCACACGAGCCTTCGTGGGCCTCTACGTTGCTTGTTTGCTTGTTGATTTTTAACGTTGGCCTATTTCTGCAACACGAGGGCTAAACACCAACGCCAGGAGATGAGCCTTCATCAACTACCTGAGAATTTTGCCTACGAGGGGGGACTTCCACCCCCTCTCGAGGGGTCTTTAGCGTGCTACAATCAACACCGGACCAGAGGGCTAAACACCAATGCCAGGAGATGAGCCTTCATCAACTACCTGGGAATTTTGGCTATGAGGAGGGACTTCCACCGCCTCTTGAGGGGTCTTTAGCGTGCTACAATCAACACCGGACCAGAGGGCTAAACACCAACACCAGGAGATGAACCCTCATCACCTACCTGCGAATTTTGTCTACGAGGGGGGACTTCCACCCCCTCTCTCGACCTCTCTCGAGGGGTCTTTAGCGTGCAACAATCAACACCGGACCAGAGGGCTAAACACCAACGCCAGGAGATGAGCCTTCATCACCTACTTGGGAATTTTGTCTACGAGGGGGGACTTCCACCTCCTCTCTCGAGGGGTCTTTAACGTGCAACAAACAACACCAGACCTCGGTTTAAACTCTCATCCGAAAGAGCCGCCGCTCAAGGGCCTCCACCCGTCTACGTATAACTGGGAGGAAATTTCCTGGGCGTAGACCTCCTAGAACCGAATATACCTTTGATGTCTCAAGCTCTCCAGACTTCACGCGGTTTATAAGACTCTTTGTGGAGGCCGTCACACTTTCAGCATTGGTTTTAACTTCTATGTAAAACGCCAAGGCCTTGGGTAGATCCTTCGCAACGAGTTCATTCTACAACGAAAATTGAAAGCTACTGATTTAATGCCATCATTGCAAGAAAAACATCAAACATCCACTTTTGAAATCAGAAAATTCCATTTTTCCGGTGTACATTTACCGACCCACAAAATCGCAGTTCACTTACAATCGGCTTTAAAATTACACATTATAAAGATATACGTACATCTACAACATCCTCCATAATTAAATTCACACGCGTCAGCTTCTTTTCGACTCTAAATTAATGATTAAACTTAGTAAAATAGGTTCAAGAACATCACTCAAGAACACGAGCACGTGCAAGTTGCCATCTTTTTATTACCCACAATGCATCACTGTAAAAACAAAATTGCGATGCATCGTCTGCAAATTACATGTAATACAATTACGTCGGCGTGTATTTACAAAGTTGATGCCGTTTTTTTGTTTAAATCGCCCTGTTATCTAATAAGTGTTATCTTCACCAAGTGATTTGAACATCTTAGGCAAAGCTATAATCTTATCTTTGAATATTTTTTGGAAAAGAGGCGGCAAGTTGAGTAATTTCAATGGCTTTAGTAAGCCGAACACCACCCAAACGTTCAAAATGGTCTTTGGATTTTTCATCGAAAAGGTAGCCAAATTAGGGAAAAAAACTAATAATTAAATGAAAATGTACTGGAAATTTATTATTATAACGTATCTAAACGAATATGGAAAGATTTGTAGCTGCGGAACAGCTTGTATATACGCTTATTGCGTAATTTACAGTACAGCAAAGTCATTGCCGAATTTTATTAGAGAAACTTCTTCAGTTTTGTGTAGCTAAGGTTATGAAAAATGTGTGTTTTGATGTCCAAATTGGCTATATCTGGATTGTAGCTCATTAGAGCAACGTCTTCAGTATATTTGCATGAAAGTTTACGAAAAAAAAATCATGTTCGTCGGTGGTAATTATGTTTTTTGATGCCAAGGTTATGAAAAATGTGTTTGAACTCTAAATTGGCTATATCCTGACTGTGGCTTCCATTCCTTATTTTTACAGTATTTATAAGGAAATATTAAAATGATTCCTCTTAAAATCTGCAATGGCTTTACCTTATCCTATCTTTTGATTCTTGTTATGCTATATATGACCACTGTGGATGTTTTCTAATGAATATTCCTATCTATTATTATGTGTGTACGGGAATTTCAATAGTTTTATCTCACACAGTACTATTTCATTTATTTATAACAGTAAAGGAGAGAGATCAAACGATGTTCCTTTCCCACCAGGATATTGTCCTTCTGCCCCACAAACCAATTCAGAAATTGCGAGGGATGGAGATAACCAATTAATTGTCAAGGTTCGTGGTTTTTAAAAAGTAGAAATGTGTCAACTTGGTCACACGATGTTTACGTTATTGCTTAATTAAAATGGTTAGTTTTGGGTGGAAAAAACTGGTGATCGCTGGTTTCCACACCCAAAAATGTAGTTTTTAAACATTATAAAAGGGCCTCTCGAAATATTCCATATGACATACATGTAAAATGACGAGGAAACTTTGTCTTTACGATAAATAACGACGAGAAAACTGTGTTTACAGCATCGCAAACATTTATGATTCTCTGTACAATTCTAATAATGTGTGGAAATCTGTTCTATGATCTTCTACAAATAAAAAAGGCACCTTTTTTAACTTTTTGATAGTTGTTAGATGTTGACAATTGGCTCTTTCAGAAATCGTGGGATGTCGCCCTTGGACCGCTGAAGCAAGTGCCCATGAATCTCTTCATTATGTACATGGCTGGAAACTCAATCTCAATTTTCCCGATAATGATGGTTGGAATGCTCTTTCTACGGCCCGTGAAAGCGCTGGTCGGCATTCAGAGCAGTACGTTTTCTTCCACATAGTTGGCACAATCTACGAGAAAAATAACGTTATTAAAAACACTTATTTTTATAATTATAATTCAGCATTTCGGATGATCGAAGGAAATCAAACTATCGCGCAAAAATTTGTGTATCTGGTTGGGAATGTAGCCTGTCTCGCTCTCGCACTATACAAGTGTCAGTCGATGGGATTATTGCCGACACATGCTTCGGATTGGCTGGAATTCGTGGAAGCCCAACAGGTGAAAAATACATTTTAATCGAAAAGCTATTTTACCCAAATCTTAAATTCAAAAAATGACAATTTCTGTTTTTATTGTTTACAGAGAATAGAGTTTTCTGGAGGTGGTCTATTGCTTTAACCCGAATTCTCCATTCACCGCAAAATAAATAACAATTCTAATGCTAAAAATAATATTATATCACTTAGATGTATTTCATTTTTTTTGAATAAATTATTAACTGGAACTTTGTTGCCGACGGACATTTTAATGCCGATAAATTTTTGTGAGCTTGTTTTGGGGGGAGATTACGATTATTTATGAACACGTGATATCCGCTATCTTTATTCCCACGTGATGTCGTCTTATCTTTTCCTGTGTATACACAGTTAAGTTTTTAAAAAACTTAAAAAAGATATATGGTATATTTTACTTAAAATGGCTTTAGCAAACAGAGGGGCCAAGCGATCGAAATGGGCTCTAGATTTCACTTCCAAAAGGTAATGCAATAGTTTTTTTCAGATTGCGACTTACCAAATTATGTTTCATTACAAATTATCCAATTATTCCGAGCCACGTGTAATAACAGCCAAAATTTTTTTTCGATCGAAACAGTAAATATGAAAGTGTTGACGACGACCCTCCTGGATATGCATTTTCTCCCGCTCAATCCGATTCGGAATTTACGAAGGAAGAATATGACAAATTAATCGTCAAGGTCTGTAGACGTTAAATGCAAAATTACCTGCTTTTAATCCCCCGCTAACGACTCCCACGTTTCGTACAATTCACACGTCTAGAAAGCTTGGAACGTCGCTCTCGGTCCCTTAAGACAGCTGCCCATGAACCTCGTCATGATGTACATGTCCGGGAATTCAATCTCCATTTTTCCAATAATGATGGTTGGAATGATGTTATTTCGACCCATAAAGGCATTCGCCGACGTTCACACCAGTAAATAAGTCTTTGCCGAACTCCTGCAATTCATGAAAAACGTGCGAGTGATTAATCGAGCGTAACAAACGTGAAATTAATGACTTTCTTTAAACAACTTAGCATTCAGCACGATGGAAGGTTCCCAAACAATTGCGCAAAAATTGGTGTATTTCGTCGGTAACTTAATGGGCCTCGGCCTCGCACTCTACAAATGCCACACGATGAAATTGTTACCTATATGGCCTTCGGACTGGCTGGAATTCAAGGAACCTCAGCAGGTAATCTGGTTATTAAGCATTAAACAGAAATTAAAAGTGTAAATATTAAACGTATCGTATTTTTTCATAGCAAATGGAATTCTCGGGAGGTGGTCTTTTGCTATAAATTAAAAATTTCCTGTACAAATTACGGTCGGTGGCGAATATTTCTTAAATAAATCTACTAGAAAATAATTTTAAATCTATACAGTGGTACCTCGAGATAAGAGTGCCCTAACATAGGAGTTATTTGAGATACGAGCCGTCGAGCGAGCGAAGTTTTGCTTTGAAATACGAGCAAGATTTGAGATACGAGGAAC
>JAUJYV010000811.1:0-27448 GCA_033995625.1 Ophyiulus pilosus
ATACAAGCACCCCATCACGTTATCCTGACTGGACTCTTGTGGTCGAACAAGCAAGAAGAAAACAATGAATTGCCAATAAGAAATAACAATTGATCCGAATCCAATGATGCAAGGAAAATAGCCAGTGGGGGCGAGTGGCAATAGACAATGGGGAAAAAATCTTCCAACGTCAGGATGCACAACCAACAAGAGAGTAACTTTGGGGTTTTCTTGAATTTGCAGCTTGGGTCCGATCAATACGCATTTACGAAGTGCCTAGCAGGCTGACAATGACAGATTTGTCCCTATTATTAGGGTTTAGCTGGTTTGCCCAAAAGAAATGGCTCGAACAAAGTACGAGCTTGTACCCAATATCAATAGGCTTACAGGCAAGGAGATCAATCTCCACATCGTATCAAAAAGGAAGCAGCAGGATTAAGCAATTATTAATGGATGCAGAAAATGAAACCATTGCAATGCAGAAGAGTACAAAGTACGAGAATTATGTAACGTGAAGGACCACAAAGAAAAACATGGACGAATGCACCATCATTCAAGCATTACATTGAGAAATGTGCCAGTTGTCAAGTGAGTGTTCAATCCGCACTGCATATTGGACCAGATGTATGTGAAAATATGCAGAAAAGTTAAATATACAGGTACAATGTATAAACATTTTGATCCTGACCATAACGAATGGAACAGTTTTTTCGTATAATATAACGACGCTTGCAAACAATAAATCTCCTTACAAACGAATGTAACCAAGTGGAATGAATCTCCAATACATGGAAAATGGCATATACTCGCATAACACACATTTTTCCCATAAATATTCATAGGCCTACATGCGAATGTATGAGCATATGTTTATATACGTGTTTCCTTAAGACTTGTTCGCCTAAATGTTAGCACATCATTTCTGTATTTCAATGCACTGTATGTGTCCGTATTAATAATTTGAGCAATAACCTAAGTTCATGCTTTCTTCCATAAATGAACATTAAACGGCATATTTGATATATATAAATGATGCACAAAGGAAAACTAGTCTAAAACTTATAAAAAGCCACAGGCAGAATAGACGAGTTTCCGACTCAGGTTTGCCAAATGAAAATAAGCCTCTCAGGAATCTCTAACAATATTTTATATGCGGTGCCACCTAAATTTGAACTGCACGCAACATAATTGCAGTTTGTAAAACGATGTCCCTATAAAATCTGCACTCTTTTTCAGACTGCCTCTCTTTGTAGTTCTTTTGTGCTCTATTCACACTAACAATACCCAAAGTGACCATTTTGGATTGAGAATTGCGCAAATGCGAGAAGTATACAACGAGAAAATAGGACACAAAACAAACATCGAGCTTGGCATTCAGGTAGCAAACAAAGTTTTTAGAGAACATTTACGTCAGCTAAACACTGCCATGGATATCGTTGCTGGGGATTCGAAGTATTTGTGCGTAGAACGTGTGCATGTGCAGGGGCATGTGGAGGTTGCACATGTCATTGTTCCATTTGTTTTATAAAAGGTTGTTCCGCAGTTTTTAATTGAGATTAATGATCGGTTTTCAAGTCTGTTTGTGCATTCTGGCATTATTTTCCACCAATTTGCACCAATTATAAAGGTCGAAAAGCAAAATATGTTTGCGATAATATTTGAACAACTTTGCAGATGAGAAGATTAGACAACTTTAGTGAATGGGCTCTAGACCGCTTCGTGAATGGTGTTTTTTTGCTCCAATTAGATTAGATCGCGTATCTGAGAACTACTTTTCTAATATAGACAAAAGATTTGTAAGAGATGTATCGATGTCATAACACGTTTCACAACTAAAGGTAAGAAAAAACTAATAAGGACCACCAACGCCACAAATCGACAATGAATAAATGAAATTATAAAAATAGAAAAATCCAGAAAGCACATATCGGTTGACAGGATGGAAGGCCTTTAAATTCGGATCTGTCGAAAACCATACGTGAGGTGACAGAGTAATTGTCAAATAACAGATTTTTGCAGTGTACCGTGTGCAGAAGTAATGCGAAAATAGTGCTAAAAGGTTGTCAGTGATGCAGGTCACAGTTCCCTTCCAAATGGACCCATGGGGGAAATTTCCTGTTTCGACAGACAGTGTGTAAATCACCTATTGCAACTTAGTCCCACACGACAATAGGTTTATAGGCCTATGTTCAGATTTAGCGATTCAAGAACAGATATTCCAAAGAAAATTTGGGGGAAAAATAGACTAAATCAAGTGGGATTTTCTTTAACCAAGTAGAAAAATGAAGTGAAGATTGGAGAGAAAAAAGCAAGCATTGAGCCGTAATGGTTTGGTGTTCATCAATTGTGGGTTTAACGAAGAAAATCTAAAATGAATGAGTTGAAGGGCTATCGGATCAATGGATACCTAGCTCTGTCCCTCGATGACCATTAGCATAAAGGATGACATTCTAGCAAGTGCCAGCAAAGGGCATTTATCAACTCAGTATCGTTTCAGACATCTGAGAGTCGCCAAAACGCTCGCGAGGATTCCATCCACATTCAAACATCGTTCAAAAAAGAGACTAGTACATTCTTTAGAGACTAAAAACCGATGGACGGAACGAAGTATAGAAATGAGAAAATTTCAAGAGGATTTCAGCAAATAACATATGAATGAGATGAGATGAATATAAGAAGAATGAGTTGGCCATAAGATGCTAGAACATGGATTGCAATACACTTTGCAGTTATTATCTATAAGAAGTAATTTGATGAAACTAATCTTATCTGGCGTTTTAATTTGAAAAAACAAGCTTCACCTTACTTATACAATGACGAAAGCATTCAGAAATTACAAAGAAAAACTTAGGTTTAATATAAGACGCAATTTTGATGTTTCACTTTTCATCCATTTACATAAATATTTTTTTAGCTTGAACTAATCTCACGATTTTCTCGGTAGCTATAATTCAATTTTGATAGTCTATCCAATTTCTCTTATCCGTGCAGCTAAGTCTGCACGGATTTTGCTTGCAAAAAGCTTTTTTTTTCTTCTTGCCATTCAAATTCACATTTCTTATATACAGTACATAAATCCGCAATACACAAATCGATAACAATATTTTTTTGTATATTTCCTTTTAACGTGAAACCTTTAGTAATATTATATTGAAAATGGATAGCTAATCCTGGTTTAAGAAAGCTAAATTTAACTTACCGCGGCAGCAGAAATACCATATTGCGTACTATACTGTACATTAACCATAATGTTAGTAACATACCATAATGTTAGAGTCGAGCATCTATATCAAACATGAGTTTTCTATAGATGATTGTTGTCATGGTAACAACTGCTGCATGATAGCAACTATTTTAAACTACCTTTGACCGAAAACTCCGTTTTCTCGGACTGTTAACATACTTATTATGTCTGAAAGAGATAGTTGATACTAGCATTATTAGATCAAGGCCTAGTAATTCAATTACTGCAACTTTGAAAAACTATTTACAAATCTTTTGCTTACCATGGTGTTCAACAACGAATACACAAAACAAGAAGTAAAAAGCTTTGTGAAGTGACAAAATACAAAAACAAGTCGTGTCCTCGTTTTACACGCTTTATCGATAAAAGTGAAACAATTTGCAACAAACTAGTGATGCGTTTAACCCAAACAACCTTTTACCAAATAAATAAAAGAAGATTAAACGTCATTCCTATTTTATCAACCACATATATCTAAAAATTTGTGCTGAACTCGTCGATTCACAGCTTTCAGAATTTCAATGTTAGCCCGGGCGGAAAAGTTATATGTATATGGACATTTGTGGGCCGTATACGGCCACATATGGACCATATATGTCATGTATGGGTGATACGTGTTTCCTCAATACGTCTTTTATACAATTGGGTTTTTACGAGGGTTAAATCTTTTCCAAATACCCTATATTAATGAAGACAACTTAATTGTAGAACCGTAATTTGAATCATGCGTTGGCCTGTGGCTTGCACATAATTGCCCATTTCTGGAGGGTTAATTTCAAATTAAAAATAAACCTACACACACCTATTTCGTCGAAAGCTTTTAAACGTTAATTAGGCGTTCATCATAAAATCATTTTGGAAAATTTTAGCTCCTATTAAAGCGAGTGATTAGGTACAAATAAAAAAGCGATTTGTAGGCTAATTAAAATGCCGGCAAAATACATTTTTCTAATAATGGGTTATTTTAATATTAAGTGTAATTAATTGTGTTCAAAAAATTTCCTAATATGCTAATTGATCCATTTTTCTAGTTTCGGTTAACGCCCTAAAATAAAAGAAAAATAATAATAAATTGAGGGTTCATTTTATTTAAAAGAAAGCAAAAATTCGTTAATGAGAAATATTTCTATGCAACATGAAGCCTTTTCATACTTTTATTTTTATTTGGATATCTATATATTTGAGTATTTTAGTGCGATGCTTTCGACATCTTATAATATACATTATTTAGATGAATTTCTGCCTTTCCTTCGCCAATATGAGAAATATACCAGTTATTTTCAGACAGCATAAAGTTGGATCAATGAAAAAGAGTTTCCCATGTTTATATGAGGGGGCGTATTGCAGAAGTTATTGGTCCATGAAACGCTGCTTTCGACCAATCTGTAATTTATGCAAAAACAAAAAAAAAAAAAAAAGGTAAAAATAATAAGCTGCTGGATATGCGTTCTGATTTAATGTAATAAAAGCAAATATTAGACTCCGTCAAACTTCTACGACTTCAGTATATGCAAATAACGATAATTGAAAATGCTGATATTTTATAAGTTTCCATTTTCTAAATATTTTTTTTTACATAAATGAACTTCTATTTTTTGTGTTTTGCGTTTGATGTTTTTATAATGGAAAAATAAATCTGCATACCATGAAAATAAACTGAAATGAAACTATTCTTCTTTTGCCCTGATTTTTTTTTTTGGTTCAATTTTTTAATAAAGTCAAAAGTTATTTCATTTTGATCATTTATTTACTTTACTCAACTCTTTGGAATTCAGAATGTTGTCAATTTAGTTTATTTTTTAATGAAATTGTTGTGAAGTATATTATAACTTAAGCTACTGCCCCAGAACAAAACCTTGTTGTCGACACATTTTTGTAGGCATTCCACCAACATTCCTAATCCAACTATGGATTTATCCATAAAATTTGCCAAGAAACCACCCTGTATCGCGCAATTAAAATGTCATTAGCCTCAAAACCAACAATACCTAGCTTTTGTTCATTTCAGTGCAATATTTTTATTGTTCTCATAATTTTCTAACCAATTTTTTCTATAGATTAATTGTCTCCGAATTGCCCAGATCCTCCCAAAGCCTCCCCCTATCAGAATGTGCATCATCACATATATTTAAAAATCAATAAAATGCGTTCGGGGATGGATCCATCCGTATAAACAGGAAACACAGGCATTAATTTCAAAGCGTATATGTCGATATCAAATGTTGGAGCAAAAATCTGAGGTCACAATTTCAAACAACGCTATCCAGGAAACCGTAAAACTTCAGTTTTAATTAGGATATGCGATTATTACGTTTGGGGACATGATATGAACAGATTTAAGAAATAAGGCTTTCTTGCTGCGTTTTTTCCATTATCAAGAACGCCAAAAACTCATGACATTGATAAAAACGCATTAAGATAGAGATGAGAATTTTTATCGCAAAAAAATGCATTACGTCAAGCTTAATTTATCTTCATGCATTAAGGTTTGTTTACCCTTATATTCCGTACAAAGGCACTTTCCAATAGATGTAAGGCTGTATTACGATGGATATCAATCAAAGAATATACATATATATACGGTATAGTTATAATGTCATTCTACTCTCCAGTAATTGTATTTCCAAATTATCTGATCAATAAAGTAAACGTGTTTGTGTTATATGCTAAAGAAATATTTCTACCAGAAAAAAAGATTGATTATGAATTGCGTGTCACATCTCTGGACCCATATCCATTCAAATTACAAAAAGCTTTCAGATATTTGTGCAACGTCACTATGACACTTAGATCGATAGACAAGCTTTTATAAAATAGCCACAAATATTAAAATAACTTTCATATATTACGCTAATACTTTACATATAGACTTTTCCGAAATTGTAAATCCATGAAACTACTATGCAAATTATAGTTTTAACAAATCATTAACGTTCATTTCAATATTCAATATATTTTTTTCAATATAGTTTACCATAATAAGTCTGGTAATATATGATGGCATCAGGAACCCCTTGCTTTTCAGCACTTCCTCTGAGATTTCACAAGGAACCCTACTGGTCCATCATAGAATTTGGTTTTACAATGTAAAATGATACAAAAACCCTGATCAAATGGAAATATCTTCCAATAGCAACTACTGTATGGATTACAATACACCATTATCTAAAAAAAAATAAGGTAAATATGCTATATCTCGAATCAGAATACACAACTACCTTTTACTTAGAAGAATTCAAAGTCAATGCACATTAAGCATCAGCGAAAACATACTAAATTAAGCCACATCGCCTTAGGGAAGAACTAATGAGGCCTTCTGCATACTTTTTCAATTTAATATAAGTAATGATAACCTCATTTCAAATTTGTAGAACTAATAGTTTTACAAATTCGAAATGAGGTTATCGTTATTATACCAATTAGTTATCCAAAATCACTGCTTACAAGGCGATGAAGCACAATACATTATTTTGTCATACGCATATTTAAGAAACTTGCCAGATAGAAGAAAGAATGCCATGTGTAGAGAAATATGCTGTTATCGAAAAGTTGAAAGCAAATGTTTTCTTTATGAGTTTCTTGTTTTAAAATACGTAAAAGATACATTTTAATTCAAACATGCCCTTTCATTTCTTAAAACAAACCTGCGTAAACACAATGTTATATATTATGTAAACGTTAAAAATCTCGCGTCTTTTAGCAATCCAGCTGGATAAATATTACATAAGATGCTCACAGAATAACAAACGTAAAGGAAAAATAGAAATTTTCTCTCTTTTTGTTTGAACTTGTATAACAACGCACACACCTAATGTTAATAATTAAGGCAGAGTTAATATTACATCGGCATCGAAAGTTTCTTTTATTTATTTTTTTTTTAATTAAAAAATCACAACCTTTAAATGTAAAAACCTCGTCCAGCACGTGCATTGGGAAAGTTTGCTTTTCGTGATTATGTTTATGTGTGTGATAAGAAATACAAAATAAAATCATCTGTAATAAAATATTTCATAGAATGCTGCAAAGTCAAAACAAATTAAAATAACAGGCGAAGAACAATAACAAATAAAACCTGAATAACATTTCTTGTCAATGTTGAAAGTACATAATTGCATAAATGAACCTAGTAGCTCGGTGCACTCGTACTAGAACTTACACTACTACATATTCACATATTCCTGGGTTTCCAATGTGACGAGATTTAAAATCATTTACATGTTTTAGATATACCATGGCTCCAGAATTTACCACATTAAGTTTTCAAGTTTTTGTGGGACGTTTTAAATGTGAGTTGTTATAAAAGTTATGAATAATGCAGCTAGGAATAATAAAGATTAATCTTAAATAGAAAAGTAAAAATTTAAAAAGGTATTTTTTTGTTAGTACACACATCTTCATCTTTCATAGTTATAGATCACTTTACCTTATTGGGCTAACATTATGAAGAAATTTACATAATAAAAAATTCTACACAAGTTCGGTAATAAATGGAAAAATTACAAAAACTTGATCACCTGAGGGTACAGTAGAACCTCGATTATCCGAGTTAAACCCAAACCACCTCAGATAACCGAAAACTAGTAAATTGTGTAAAAGAGCAACCAATCAACCCAATTGCAATCCAATTTTTGCAGATAACAGTCAAAACAGCGCATATTTTAGAGGACTCTAAAGTACTCGAACGTACTCTACATTCAGTAAGCATATCAAAATGGCTCTTTTATCCATTAAGCAGAACCACAACGATATAAATAACTCAGTCAATGGAATCAAACTATGAATCGTGTAGCATTATGCTACGAAATGTTTCCATCAGTGAAAATGCTACTGGATGAAACTGATAACCATGCAAAAGCAACTCGAAATACAGTTCTGGTTCATGAACTATACATATATCCGACAGGGATAAAGGAGAACACATGATATTATTATAAATGAGCATAATAACGTTGTGGTTCCGCCATCATTTCATAGATTTTTCATCTCACAGATGGCCGCGCAAAACGCTTTCAAATGGATGAAATGTGAAAGCGGAAAAACATGGGAACAAAATTTCGGAAATCAGCTGCTGGGAGATTTTGTTTGAATAAAAAAAATATAGACCGAACTTGTCAAAATAGACTTCCAGCGTCGATGTTTACGGGATCAAGCCACGTAGGTGTGGAAATATTAAGTTTTATCCATTTATTTGTAGAGTTGAATCAAAAAAAAAAAAAAAAAAAACACCGAAATAAATTCTTCGATGTATATCCAGAATTTTTATTTATTAGTAGAATGTCTTCTGAATGAATAAAAATCGCGTTACTTTCGAAGGAAAAGTAAAATGACCAATGAGAAACTATGATAAATGACGTCACGGTGTCACTTTGCATAATTCATCAACAATTTCTCCTATACTTGGATGGGTCATCAATTACAAAGGTTGTTTGGGTCTACAAAAAAATAAAAAATGTGTTGCATACAGCGACTACCACAGCCGCCAAAACAACAACATTATTCAGCAGTGCAATATTTCAATGACAGATTATATTTCTGTTCTGAATACATGCATTAAAAACACGATTATAGCCGTTATTTGTTAAAAAAAAAATGTAAACCCCAATTTGAAAGGAAAATTAACGACCGACTTTGACAATAATAAATGTGTTTATTTATGTGATTATTACTATGTAATACAAGGGTGGTCAAAGGTGGCTTTGTAGATTTACTCAGCTTTCTTATAATACACCAGCATAGAGTTAATTAATACTCCAATTAGTGAGAAATTAAGTACAAATAGGTGCCGAATGAACTGCTTAGTGATTATCAAAAATTGAATAGCGGTTTCAAAATGGTCGCCATATATTTTGACTCTTAGTACGGTATTTGGAAAGCTTGAACTATGCTTAACACGTGCAGTCATAGTTTTTCTTCTAAGGTCTAGTCAACCACTCAACTGTTACTCTTGTTTCACAACAACAAAGATAATCTTGTTTTAAAGCTCAGACTATTAATTGCAACTTTAGTAGACATTAAGGAATTCTCTCATTAAATGCTCTTATCTCCAATTAACTTCAAAACGACCAACATGTTTTCCTGGAAATTTTACGAATGCCAAAAGCTAAAAGCAAATTAAGACGATTATTTCTCTCAACGGTAACCAGGGATTATTAAAGACAAGTTGGAAATCAAATTACCACATCTCAACCTACTGATATACGCGGTTTTTCCACCACATTCCAATTATGGAATAAAGTATATAAATACAGTTTCAGTGAATTTTTTGCAAAAAGGCCAAAATGCAATTCCTGAATTTGTTTACTCCTCTAATGAAATGGACTTAAACGGCAACATGTTTGCGCTACACCGCAAACAATTAAGCTTCACTACAATACACAAATTTGGATTATTTGTACATATTATTGTGGATATATACATTACCAACACCCCCCATTGATCGATGTTATTAGGTGTTGGTTAGTCTGAGGTCAGTTTAGACTCCTTCGGCAATGCTGAGTAGCCCTGAGTGAGAAATCGATTTGTGGTTAACAGAATTGCATTCATTGGACAAGAGGTCCAATGCCGCTGTGAGGCACGTTAGGCACTCGTGCATTCTTGGGGCGCCTATGATTTGTCAGCAACACTGATTTCGGATGTCTTCAATGTGCCTGGTGGCGATGAAAACATCCGCAGTTTCGCAAATTGAATATCTCTCGCTGTAGCAAACAAGACATCAGAGGTGCCCTAAAGATAAGTCTCGTCTCGCAACACAAACCGAGACATTCATAGCGTTGTTGATTACTTCGGAGGCACCATTGGCCCACGTCACCTCCCAAAAGCTTCTCGCATTCTTGCTATATACAACCCAAAAATTCAATTTACAAAATTGAAAATTTGCTGACAAAGATAAGGCACGGTTTAGCAATTCAAAAACTTCCGTGCTCGCAAATAAAAATTCGGCAGTTTTATTATTTCACGATTCATAAAATCTTATGTAGACATGGAGAAAAGGAGAAATGCTATTTTCGGGTCATGGTCTCTTAAAAAGATCGTAATTCCATTATATCGAACTCGTGGGTCCGATTAAGGCAAACATCTTTCGCTATTGCCAACCAATTTCTCCCTGATGATCACCAAATGACCACTTCGCCAACTTTGTAAGAATAATATGCGACATGAAGAGAAAGTCACACACCTTTGCAGGCTTAATTTAACCAATTACTGAAGATTATATTCAGTATGGGGCGGTCACACAAGAAATTGGAAATGAAAGGTATTTAGTCGATAATTTTTTAAATATGCAATTAATGACCATATATCCGAGTATACTATCATCGTTTAATTCGAGCACATCACAACTATTTCATTAGCTAACTGTTTTACAACCTTTTCAGTATTTTTTTTATAGACATTACATATAGATAAAACAAAAAATACACAAAACTGTCTTAAGGTCGCATAGGTCGTATAGGCTGATTGAATTTCAACCATGGTAACATCTAGCTTCCACGATCATTTCATGAAGAGAAAACCCAGATATCAAAATCTACCTGATCTTATCTAACGCGACTTTTTCATGTTCCCAAAACGAGGGGAAATATACTCGATAGGATCTCATTTTGAATCAATCGAAGACATTCAAAAGTAATTGGATAGTCATTTTCTGAAAGTCCTTTCGATATCGCAGGCACAGCAGTACGTGAACACTGAAGGGAGTTTTATAAAAACGAGTTTTAGCAATATATTCGAGTAATCATAGGAAAGGCTGGGAAACTGAGATTGCATGAGGATAGTGCAGGAAACTATAATTACAGGGGGGTGTACAAAATAATGGAAATATCTGTAACAGCTACACTTTTTTTTATAAAGTCTTGCACCACCATTTACTTCCAATACAGCCAACATGCGGTCAACACCCAGGGTGGAAGGGGATACTAAAGGATTTACTGTAGAAACGCATATGGCCATACATGGGCAAACCTTGACATTTATGGTCATACTATAGGCTTATATGGCCACATTATTAACAGTAAGTTACATGTGTCCATCCATGGCGTGTATGTTTTTCTCCACCCGAAACCATATTAATAATAAAAGTGTAGTAATAACAAGCATTTGCATTATTCTGCACATCCACCTGTACATATTTGTTTATTTTGCTGTCCAATTTCTAATCTATCATCATTTCTGAGCATCCAACTTGTGGAGAAAATTCGATCAGCCCATGTTGTCCACCACTCCAAGAGCTGTAGTGAATTTCTGATTTGTCATAGTAGAGTGACCAGTAAAAAATTGATTTTATCTCCATAAATGTACCTTTAGAGCACGGTCGTGTCAAGATGTTCCTCTTTGACACGAACGTCAATCCATGCAGCTCAAATTGACGCAAAGTGGAGAAAAAAAACACCACCAAAAAGTTGAAGTCCAATCTATGAAACGCAAATGTTCAACTACTAGTTGGCAGCACACACACAAAAAAAAACTTCAGTACCGAAAATTAGGTCTAAAACTCAAGCAAGCGAGTAACTGGAGAAGCAGTTTTAATATTCTGTCAGAAATTCGATAAGCACGGTGGAAGTGTTATTTAGAAAACGATGACATTTAAATTTTGATATATATGGCGTGTGATTTATTCGCAAGTTTGGAAGTTTTCATGTGAGGTGATCGAAGGTTTTTCAGAAGTTTATATGTACGTCTAGATAAAATGCTATAAAAAATTTAATATAACTTTCCCTACAGCTTTTTAGCATTTATTTTTCAGCACTTCTACTTTTGAACAACTTTTTGGAGAAAACCCAAAACACAGATAAATGGGAATAAAATGTATCTCAATGCCAGTTCCCATTTTCTTTTCATCTAATATATTGTCCATCGCATGAGAAACAGTCGAATAAAATATTCAGAAAGATAGATGTCTTATTTGCGCAGTTGTCACTCCCCGAGGTGGAACACATACCAGAAATTGGAGATTAGAGGCCCTCGTTGAAAAAACACATGGACATACATGACTTATTCTATATACATGTTTGAGTACACCAGAAATTGGACACATGTATATGGGCATATAAGGGACCATTCAAAAAAGGCGTCCCCGAAAATTTGCTGAAACATACTAAGCCCCATCCTATAAATTTCCAAGGCTCATATAACGCATAGAGTATAAATTTCTCTTCAAGATTTCCTAGAATACCTCTTCAGATTCATGACAAGTTACATTGTTATACGAAAATATATTTTTACGACAGAATGAGTATATGTTGTGTGCTTTGTTACTTGGTATTTTTTGGTTAAAGTACATCTGCCCAGTTAAGTGCTGCTTGTTGGACACGAGTGCATTAGATATCCCTGGATGTCATCCGTAATGTCTTGACCCCATGTTGCCCTCCTAGTTTCATTTGAAGTTTTCTCTGATTGGTTATTTACGTTCCGAACATTTGGGACAATTTCTTGAGACATGAATGCAATTCATAGATTGGTGGCTCCAATGATTTGTGCGACGTTTCAGTCCTAAATTGTTAAGAGGGGAAAAGCCGAATAAAGCTAGAAAAATATTGGACAAGGGGTTGTTTTTACGAGGACATTGTTTTTATTTATTATGTCATGGTTTGCTGGTTAATGTCATCGCTCCCATTATTCGCTGCTTTGACAATGCTTTATTTAGGACTAGATCTTACGAGAACTTCAATATTACTACCAACGTATTTGTCAATTCGTTAGATGTTATTATTATTATTGGTTGCATTATTGAACCAACGCATTAGATCAACCTAAATTTCCTTCATTGCAACTTTTAAAAAAATAATGCGAAATTAAACATCTTGTCATTTTGACATACCTGACATTCAAGGCCCATTTAACGTATTTTGCAAACTGCACACGTATTGAAATGTGCAGGCCATTATGATATGTCGTTTTCCATTAAGTTTAATGTTTCTATTAATCAGAAGTAACTGTTGCTACTTAATATTGAGTTTTCAGAGCATGGAAAGATTTTTAAAAAGCCATTAAGTTCTACCGATTGGTTTTATTGGATTCTTAATTGTCTTGTACATGTTTATAGTACGATCAAATATATCGAGAAGAAAAAAATGTACATCGTGGCATAGATGTTTTTCATTATTTCATAGAAAAAAATACTGAAAAAACTGCTACATGCAAACATCGTCAGCGAACCATATATGGTGAAAACCACAATAATATATTTATGCCATTCTCAAAAATATTTTGTTGATGTGAAAAATGGTGCATATAGATAAAATTAATGATTTATTCCTGTTTTAAAAGGCATATATGATTTAGTCAAAACATGGCTAGACCATATAACGCATTCACAGTATATAACCATCAATGACAAAACTTGCCCATATAATCACATGTATGGGTATAGACGTTCATACAACACTGTACTTAAACAGTGTATCTAAACTTGCAAGACCATAAGGCATGTACACCATTCCTTGGTTGTGATCATATTTGGAAACTCGGGATTTAACAATATGCCCATATATGGCCATTACATCCATGGTTATATAATGAATAAATATGGCACATACAGGACTACAAATAGTTATTTAACGGATAAATATGGCCCAATCATTGCTATATATAACTTTTTCACCCGGGATCTTATAAATCATATTTGTAAGATTTCCGCAAGGTTAGGGACCATTCAAAAAGGAGGTCCCTAAAATTCTACCCTAGAAGGGAATTTCCAGCATAAAATTCGCGTCTAACACAAATGTAGGCATTTGTTTCACTAATTTGTTGGCACTATTTCAAAAATGAAATAGTACATTTGAGACACCCTGTATGCCTATAATGTATCCGTTTTTCTTTGTATTTCGTACATAAAACCAATTTTGAACGCCTATAAAAGCTGGTGTTGGTGCACAACGTGAGCAGTTAGTGTCAAACTTTAATAACCCGTACACATGCTCGTTTAAACTCCCAGTTTCGTGTTACTGCCAAATGGATTATACAGTATATTGTTTGATGCCTTGCCGGCTATTGAATTTTATGGTGAAATTTCAAATGTTTGTTCCTTTGGGTTTCTGGCGTTTCTCCACCGTAAAACCCGTGGCTGCCCGTTTTTGCATATTAACTCTGGTAGCACCCTGACTTTACTTAACGGTGGCCCCGGGTATAGATGTTATGTGCCCCTATTTCCCCCGAGTGAATTTCAACGTATCGGTTTATCGAGCTTTTCTTCCAAAGTAGCTGAATAATGCGACTCTATCACGGCACTATTACCATGGAAGCCTAGCAGAAATGCTAGTAAATAATGCAGGAATTTATTCTGTTGATCGAATTAAGCAAATACGTTTCGGGTGTATTAGTACCGTGACTCCCCGCTGCTTTTTTGCCACTTCTATATCCCACGCGATCAAAGTATTTATTCGTACGATCTTGGGGCCTTATACATAAATGATAATGTGTGAAACATGACTGCCTTTACAGTACATTGTACATGTATGTTTGGGTTCCAAAATAAATTTTATTTTGGAATTGCATTGTCGAATTGCATGACCACAATGACCCAAACAGTGGAGATTTTTAAATAGCCCCAAAAACAGTATGGACTTCCACATTGGAAAAGCTACATATGAAGATGTATGTCAATGAGCCTCTTTAAGTTGAATGGACATACATGTACAGCATGTCCATGCATGGTCCATATACTGTATGTAAATTGCACACTTTGATATGTATATGACATAAGATGTTTTCTTCTAAACTTCCCTAAACAACGATAGTAAACCAACCAGTTTTTTTGCTAAAGATTTCAAAAACAATTTTCTCAGAAAACGAATATTTTCATTTGCGGAGAATAATAAAATCTAACAGATGTCAATTAAGAAAAAGATAATTATAAATATGTAGTGTAAAATGGGATGGTTATGGTGATAAATGAACTCGTTCACCCGTCTTAAAAAGTACTTTCATAATTACTCGCTGAAGGCAATTTAATTTGAGGTAATTGATGAACACAGGTGTAAACGAATAAGCAATTACATAGACCAACAGGTTTTCGTAAAAGTTAGCACATTTTGCACACACAAAAAAAAAGTGGCAGCTTTTAAGCTTCGTTTTCACGGTTTTACTGAAAAAGATGAATATACATCTGTCAGAAAGTGCGTGGGACTAACCCGGTTCACCGATGACAGCTGGCACGTATACAAACTTAGTTTAAATATTTAATATTTGCTAGAAAAAAAAATATCTTGAGCTATAAAAGCATGTAGCAGCAGCGAACATATCATTAAAGGCAACTACGCGTTTCATTGACGCATAAAAAGTGTGTTTACATACAGAGCTCATCAGCATAAACACGTTATTAGCACTAAAGGCAGAAAAAAACCATTAAAAACTAAGAGCCCCATCCGATTCCATTTGAAAATAAGCGCATCATGAAGCAGTTAAAGCTTATGGCTGAGGTTAAATTTAGGTTGAAAACCAGAATAACGTAGCATAAAACAACACACACGCTTACTAGGCCTGTTTAGGAACAATAAAATAAAAAATTAAAAAACACACCGTGTATCTTATAAACACCGAATGCGTTCGGGGTTAACTATCGACTGAACCCAACGACCCCGCTTTTGGCACATCTGTTTTGATTTTGTACCGAAAATAACTTATAGGATCTGAGATTTCCCCATAGGCAACCCACGGTGACAGCGAACACATGGCAATTTCCTTAGTATATCAAAAGTTTCGTGCAAGATCTATACGTAAAGTCAACTATAGGGAACACCTGATCATTTCAAACATTTCATTTGGAACATGCTTAACCACATTAGCTATGGATACAACAAAAACTGCATGGCTATACACTTACCCAGTGCGTTGAAGAACATAAATACATTATTCAAAGATTATTTCAAAATATAGGGATGTACACAAGTGTATTTTATTAATAGTATTTTTTATAAACTCCGGAATAACCGGCTCGATTTCTTATAACCAACCGACCTGAATGTTTAAAAAAGTTTCTACGTCTGTATTTATTTATGTATTAACATAACCCTAAAATGTTAAATAATGTTCTAAACTAACCAACCGAAAAACAACATTGATTTTCGGAATAGCGATAGAAATAAAAACATTTTAATGCCATTTTTATTGTTAAGCTTAAAATTTCAAAAAGTCGTTATTGCCAAAGAAAGGAATCGGTAGTTTAGTTTCAATTTATAACCCGTCTGGATCCGTGTTTAAATTCGTCGGATGCAGGAATGAATTACGGAATAAAACAACAACGTGTATAAATAAGCCATTAATTCCTTCCTCAATGGAAGTCCCATGCCTAAAAATATATATGTATATATAAAATGAGGCGACATTTTCAGGAAATCGCTTTTTAGCTTTTCCAAGAAGCACTAGACTTGTTCGTTTCTTAAGAAATTCTAGGAGACTTATTGGACAGAAATACACGTCCACTTTCTCCCACGATCTCACTTAAGCTCCTTAAAAATTAATAATGAAAACATTTCTCAGAAAAGCGTAATGGATATTAAAACCATACTTGAAAGCACGGACACACGGGTAAAATATTTCCTGTCAATATCGCTTAAATTACTGCCCACAATTATACAATGTTCCTATACAGAAAAAGTGTGGATGGCTATAATATGCCATCCATTGACTTTAGTGACTATCCAACAACTTCCCTGACTATTTCAAGTTTCCCAGGTCTCGGAGGAACCCCGTGATGCGTACACACGCACTCATATTTGTTTCGAGAAATGTTTATAAGAAACTTAATTAGCATGATCAACAACAAAAAATGCAGCTGGATGTTATATGAAGCAAAGTTAATAAAACGCAGGTCTAGAAGTGACATTTCTTTTGTTAAATTCCGCTTTTTCAGAATTTGCACAGGCATGACCGACGTTTTCATAACAGTAATCCAGTTATTATTAATTCTGCAACTGACAGATATCAGTGAGATGCCATCCAAAGAGCATATAACCAATTTAAAACGACAACGGCAGACGATCTTAAAAAAACTCGTGTACAAAAAAATATATATATAACAGAAAAATGCACAATGGCACGATAGGCAAGAAGCAGTAATTTGAGATAAACACGGTGCCCCAAAGGCAGTATAGTCACCGATATAGAGTGAGGAAAAACTTCATCGACAGGGCTATCAAGAATTGACAACCCAATCAATAAATCACAATTGGAAAACGGGTAGTTTATATGTCCATTTGGAATAGTTCCAGTTCATTCAGTAGCAACTCAGCACCTGCTGGCAAATGTCATGGCAAAGAATCAAAAAAAATGGACCAACGAGTACAGGATAGCACCAGTTTTATCCAATAGCTTCATTTTGAATCGTTGTCATGGCGATACCATTCTGACAGCCATCAAATATTGCCTTTTGTAACATTTTGAGGTCGGTCCACACCGGAGCAGACATGCATAGTGTACAGACTTTGGTAGGAGTGCCACGACTAGCAAACATCCAGCTCCATTTTGTTTCTTTGAAATATTTTCTTTTTGGTGTGGACACTTTGTTTGTGCAAACTTGTTTGTCTCTTAAAACCAGGTTAAAGTAAAAAGTTATCAAAAAATAGTAGGAATGAACTGATGTCTTTCTTTTCACTTTGTCATGGCGTTACCAAACATACTAATCGACTATCCATTATCTATAATCAAATTTAATTGACTGGCAGATTCAATGGACGCCCATCGTCATCGTTAAATTGAATTTCGGATAGCTTAGGGTTTATTCCCTGGAAGTGCATGCCTATCGTCGATTTGCATGCAAGAAGACAGTTGTAAGAATCCAAAGTACCTCGGAGCTCCATCAAGGAGCTTGAATGTTAAGTGCGACTGCCTTGACTGTTACGTTTAATCATTCCCTCAACAAAATTTGAATTATACGTCAAATTAAATCTCTCAAACGGTAACATATACGTAAACCCTCCCTTAAGCATAGTCTTCAAAGTGCCTCGAGTAACTGTTCGACAAACCAAAATAGCGTTATCCAAAATCATCGTGTAGGACAGTTTCAGCATACAGTGGAACCTCAATTATCCGAGTTACCAATACCTGCACTCAGATAATTGCGGTTCTTTCTCTATATCCACTCATATTATATACCAAACTATTAATTGCTCATGATTCAGTTAGGTCATGGAAGGATAGTAACATAACAGTTTTGAACACTTACGCTAAAGACTGTGACGGTCTGGGAAAAGCCCTGTAGGCATCCATTTCGTCGGTGGGTAGCACAATGTCGACGGAACGCGACCTTTGGGCCTTGGGCACATCCAAGAAGTTGGTGGCCTCATCGCTGGTTCCGTCCATGTGATGGTGGTTGACCTTCATGAAACTGGAGTCCACAGAGGCAGACCTCTGCTGTTTGGGCAGGACGGGTACCTTGAGGGATAGGACCGTTTCGCCGGCCAATGGGGGAGAATCTCTGTCGTGGCTTCTGGTGTCCTCGTCCAGGCCGACGGGGGGCAAGCTAAGAAAGGGAAGTCCCCCCTCCTCGCTGCTGTCCCCCACGCTGGGCGGACTGTCCGGACTGTCACAGACAGTGATGTGACCCGTGATGTTTGGAAACA
Organism: Ophyiulus pilosus; assembly: GCA_033995625.1. Taxonomy (NCBI): domain Eukaryota; kingdom Metazoa; phylum Arthropoda; class Diplopoda; order Julida; family Julidae; genus Ophyiulus; species Ophyiulus pilosus. The sequence continues at coordinate 18,778 of JAUJYV010000811.1, forward strand.
GAGGACGTTGCTCGGAGCTGGGAGAGTTGGGGGACAGGATGACGGTGATACCCCCCAGCTTGTGTTCTGCCCCAGCGAAGGGTCCAGGGTCCTCCAGCAGGATGGAGGGACGCAGGGACAGCACTTCCGCTTCTTCTTCATCGCTGGAGTTGCCCGGTGACAGTGACTCCGAAGAAGAGTACGAGAGACGGCTGGGCCTGAAGAAGCCTTCCGAATTCTCTTCGCATTCCTTAAGGTACTCCTCCCACAGGGCGCAGTGGACACATGCTGCCGAACTGCCCTTGTCACTGCCAGAGGCTCGCCTCCTGGCCTTCAGCTTTGGCACGTCCAGGAGGTTGTCCGAATCCTTGGGGTAGGTGGACGAAGAATCGAACGACTTGGAACGTTGGTTCCTCACCCCAGGCACCTTTAAGAAGTTCTCCGTGCTGCCCTTGTTCTTCCTCCGATATTCTATGTCGTCGAAAGACGCCGAACGTACCTGTTTGGGTACTTCCAAACTGTCCTGCGACTTCATTTCCACGTTTGGAGGCGAATACGAACGAAATCTAAAGGTATTTTTCAGTTTCTGCATGGCGAAGGGCAAGCACTAGACCGGTCATGGACGCCGGTCGTGGTCCACCCATCCATCGGTCCGAGGATGACAGTGGTCCCACCAGGCTCGCCGATCAAGAACATTGCCAGAATACTGTCGGTTAGTGTCTTCGGAAATGTAGTTGCTTGGTTCAGAAAAAAGTTCAAGTGGTTCTCACTCCAGAAGTTAATTCAGAAGTTTTTACTCCGTCCAACATGCGAGGTTTCATCCAACGTTCTTCTATGGCAGCGATGCAAGAGTATTGGGCAAACTGTCAGGCTAACCATGAAGTTGGAACAGTCCAATAATGGATTCCTCTTGGTGAAGGTTTTAACGGATTGTGAACCTTTAATGTTGTAAATTTCTGTTGTAAATTCGATGGCACAAGGGCATAACACTCGTGTCTATTTGGCAATCCCAGAAAGTACGCCAATGCCCATAAGGCGATAAACTCCTTTTTTGGTAAGTATCAAGATTCTCCAATTGCCAAGAATCGCAAAGAAGATTAGTCAAACTTTGAATAAATCCCTGAAGAATTTAAGGATAATCTCGATGTAATATCCAAAGTTCCTTTCCTTGTCAAATAACTAGTAGAAAAACATCAAAATGCAACCGAGTTTAAACACCAGTAGGATTACTGAAGTTCAGAAAAGTAACGGAACATTTTAGCATCAATATCCACGATTTCTATTTTAAGACCGACGCAATTAGCTTCATCAATGTTCCGCACGATGACCATCGTTACTGTTCGGCTTGGGTCATAATCCAAAATAGATATTAGAACTGACGTTGTTGAAAACTATCGTCCCCCCACAGTGAACTTAGGTCTTTAGCGGTTTGCCGTATTCCAAAAATGACAACAATGTCATAGAATGACCAACTCCAGTTTTTGAAAAAACATGAAGCACAACCTTCCAGATCCCTAGGGATTGATTATAATCCAAAAATGTTGCCGAAAAATTTCTGTACAGCCTCCAACGTCCATCACGAAGGCTAACGTCACTACGACACACTTAATCCCTTCGCCAACATCTAAGAATGAACAACGTCCACCTCGAAGACCAAAATCAGAACTTTTTAAGATGTTACGTGAATCTTCAGAACTTTCTGAAAGAAGCTTGGCCAATGATCCTCTTGATGCACAATGTTCCAGAGGAGTGTGGTCACCAAGCCACGGCCAACATCCTACTGATGTTCACAAAAGTTACACAAGTTCGCAAAAGTTTCAGAAGTCCACAGTAGTTGTCGGAGTCCGCAGAAGTCCAGAGAAGTTGTAGAAGTCCGCAGAAGTTAGAAATGCCGTCGGTTACGTATCGCAGATCTCAAAGTTTCCCGTCGAAAAACCCAACAGCTGAACGAAAAACATCCGGTGGCCACTCACTTCCGGCTACGGAAAACAGCGGCACACGAATGGCGAGCTGTAGCAGCTGAGAACGGAATGAGAGCAGAATGTGCTCGGAGGACAAGGTCCTCCGTTAGGCGGAAACTGCCGCTATCACGTGTTGGGTGGCGAGCAATCGGGACGCACGACCGTCGTCGCCGATCGCCGTTAGCGAACAGAAGTTGTAGCAGGCAGGATGATCATTCGCCGGCCGAGTGTGTTCGGCAAGTCGCGGCATCTTCGCCCGTCTCGCCTCGCTCTATCGTAGCTACTGACTGCGCTCACTTGAGTAACGCGCTGCTCGTCGGAATGACGCAGGTGAGCGGAGTGCCTCTCTCTTATATGCGGCACACCTACCGTTCTTACCTGCCCAGGGTTGCCATGGTTACGCACTGTGGCGCTGCTGCTGACCAGGAATAACAGAGGAGGACGATGGATCCACAACAGGTTTGAGATCGTATAGTGACAACTTGGAACTTGGATGTTTGTTTTAGCATTAGTGGATATAGGGTCTTACAGTATATGACATGTTAAGTACCACATGCATGTATATGGCGTTTTATGTCGATATATGGAACCAAACAATTGAATTTTTCTTTAGGTATTAATATGGCACATGTATTGAAAAACAAAAGTTATAAGTGCACATGTATATATTGGTCAAAAGAAGGTGAGCATATACTGTATAGGGTCGTTAGCATATATGATTATTTATGGACAAAAATTATATATAAATATAGGTATGCATGTACAGGTATCATTTTTCCACCATGAATTCATTCAATTTTTAGCACGGTCAAGAATTATAATGAAAACTTTTGGGAATTACCCTAACATCTTTTTAGAATGGCCCCTAAATGCTTTCGTGCATATATGGACTTATTTGGGAAATAATATGGCATATATGGACCTTATTTTTTTTTCCAACCAGGGCGGTTACGAATCATTCGTGATAACATAAGTATGGGCATTTTGGCTATTGCGGCTACATTGTCTAGAATCGCCTTAAGCTCCTTGGACTATCGTAAAACTGTCACGAGGTCCATTTAACCGATTCAGACAAGGAATGCATTTGAAATTAAATAGGAAGTGAAGTGTATAGCAGTGGCAAACAAGAGCGCCATGGTACATAAAAGGATTTTCACGATGTTGCCTCCAGTAGCCTTTTAATTCGTCGTATATGCATTTCGATCAAAATGCAATTTATATGCTCGATACTCCGCTTTCAATGAGCGATTTTTTTTTATATGAATTCAAAACGTGCATAGGCAAGGAGAGTGCGCATAAAATACATCGATAAGGAATCTGATTCAGGATTTTTTTTTTTTGTCAACGTGCATTAGTCGAGAGGTTTGCATATCTATTGTTGTCCTAGAAACCATTCATGACATGGGTGGATCCATCAGAAATATGACAAGGACTTTCAATCAAAAGGGTTTTTGCCCTTTATGCATTACGGCATTATTGTAGGTGACAAGGCCTGCATACCATAGTATGTACAGTACATGCATTTGTCCTTTGTACGCGGTGGGCCAAATTGACGAAAATCTCATGAATGTTCCAGCAATATCCCATATATGGCCATAGAGGCTACAAGTTTAATAAAAACTCAAAATATGCCAGTCCATAGCTTATTATAGACGCTCTAATGTAACATACTTCATAGAATCATAGAGAGGTTGAGCCAGCCAACGCCTTAACGTTAACCTTAACGTTAGAGGCGGGAAGGGAGTAGCCACGGACAAAACTACCCAAGGAACTAACTGAACGTCATGAATGCGCATGCGTGGTTCTTCACTTCCCGCCTTTAACGTTAAGGAGTTGGCTGGCTCAATCTCTCTCATGTTATGTTTTAACTAATCCGAAACATCATATTTAGTGTTTTTAAGGATTAAAGTTAAAATTGAACTTTCGGAGTTTGAGGCATAAATAATAAATGCCTTTTTCATGTCCATAAAATGATGATTAATCCCGGATGTATCTTGGCTGTTAAACGAGGTAATTACTCGGATACTTATCTGTTCTTAGCAATAGTGAAGGGTTTTATAAAAGATCAAAGGTTAATTTGGAGGCTCTTATTCATTCGCGAAATGTCACGAGTAAGGTGATTTCGCACATTTTGTAACATAATTGCTATGGACTTAAGGTAAAAATGAGCAGCGAATGTCTATTAAATACCGGTGCGAGTGTCATTATCTCGGCATCATTACATTCGTCGTCAATCATGTTGAGGAAAACCTTTGTTGGCAATATCTCAAAATAACGAGGAGAAAACACAATGCTTTTTTTCAGTCGATCTGAGCGAGTCACAGTCATTCAAATCATTTTTGAATGAAAACATGGCAGCGAATTGCGGAAGTAGATTTCAGACAAACAATTACGTCATTGTGACGCCCTTTGAATTCAACGAATTATTGATGAAATCGCAAGAACGATCGACAAAATGCCAACTTGTTAATGGACCCAGTTGTGCAACAATAAATCAATCCCAAATAAAAAATAACACAAAGTGGTGTATTTCACACCAAAAAACCACACAAAAAAACCAATATGCGTAGTGGAAAATTTTCATTTCCAAATTTCTGTACTTGTACAGCGGTAGTATACTACGAAATTTCAGATGCAGTTGTGTTCTGTAGTGAAACTTTGTTGAAATTGCAATCATTTCAGATCATTATATATCGTACCACTATCATTATAAATTGTCAATATTTGTTTGTTGGATGTAAAATGTAATTAAAAATAAGCAAATTTAAGAAAACCTGAACAGAAAAGTGTGAAGAACTGTTTTCCCTATCACTAAAATGCAAATATGCAGATATTTTTTCCCAACATGCTTGTTTCTCGTTTGCATATATAGATGTCACTACTTTTCAATTTTATCCCATTATATTTTAGAACGCTATAGATCTATTTTAGTTTTATATTCACACGACATTTTACTTCTTGCAGTTGTAAATGTGAGAGTAATTTAGGATAGAAATAAATGTCATTTTCACTAAATTGTGCCATCATTGAGTGTTATATATTGAAGTACTAAAGAACGTACTATTATACACCACAGTCATCCCTTGTGGAAATGGCTTAGGGACCATTCAAAAAGAATGTCACCGAAATTCCTTCAAAAATTGAATTAGTAAAAAAACACGTTAAATATGTTTTAAGAACAGTTGTACGACATGTTATTAAAACAGTAGACCATATAAATTCGTGCATAAATGGTAAGGTTTTCAATAAGTTTTAATGTAAGATTGGTTGAATTCTTTCATCGATACTTAAGACATTTCAATTTCTTGAGATTTATTTGATAAAATGTGTAATGCAACGCTAAAAAAGGGGGCAGATATTTATAGAATAATGTAAAATGGTGACGTCAAAGAAATAATTCAAGTTTGTTTGAAGGCAACATTGTCTCCCCTCTTTTGATGACGTCATTAGCTAAAGTTACAAATTATTGCGTCTCCTTCCAAACTATAGAGTTGCCAACACAGTCGAGAAATCGTCAAAAATAACGCAGCAAAATGGATGGGGGCTTTTAGATGAAAAATCGCCTTTTCACATGAGGGTAATTTACAAGAAGTTTTTCTTGTATTTCTGCATTTTGCAGATCAGGTTCCAATTTCAATTCCTATTGATCGAACTCATGAGAGAATCCATCTATTGGAGAGTGGAATCTTTACCGAATCTGCATATTTTGCATTAAACATTTGTTTTGAGCTGTATGTATACGCTTTTAAGTATGGTTTAAGGATAAGCCTTTAAAAGAGGTCTTTAACCCCCATCAATTAGCACGAAGACATGGAAACAAACTCTGCTATTACACGTGTTATTATTGCAGATTAGTATCGTAATTGACAGCATTCATTGAAATTCATTGTGGTGATGAGGATTAGAAAGAATTTGGGGCCATTCAGAAAGGACGTCCCCAAGAGGAGGGTAGGGGTGGTCTGCTAGCAATGTGGACACCGTGTGGACGGGGGGAGTGAGGGAGGGGGGAGCCATTATGAACGTTCACTAATGATGCTATTTTTCAGTTTTTTAGCTTTTCTGTTTAATTGTGTTTTAAAGGTTAGTGAAAGGGACACCGGAAGAAATGTGTCCCCTGTCCCAAAAGTGGGGTATTACGGTATGCCTGAATTTGTTTTAAATATCAATTTTATGCTGGAATTTCCCTTTCGAGGTGGAATTCCTGGTTTTTCCCTTCTGGAAAAACGTCATGGAATTGGCAGCGATACGGGTGCTTGAAAATATATACGACATTTGAGACATTTATAGGGTGAAGGGGTCAATTTTGAAGGAATTTCGGGACGTCCTTCTTGAATGACCCCTTATTACGTAAACCCTATTTCATAACAACTGAATATACTTAGTGTGTGTTACATTCAATATATGTACAACCCATACAAAATATTCCACATATATTAATTAACTAAATAAACTTCATATACAACCCATACAAAATTATTCCGCATATATTAATTAACTAAATAAACGTTATATAATCCCATTTATATAAAGAAAATATTGATTTTGCGAAAGTCATAAATCGACGATTTCTGCCTGCGCAAACGCAATACGACAAATGGAGGATTTTTGAAAGATGAATTGGCAAAACGTATAAAACCTACTTAAGCCTTAGATTATTATTTACTTAAAATACAGAAACAGTATGAGGAATGACGTCAGGGATTTGTTTCGTTACCAATCTCATATATCCATTACTGCCGTGCTAAAACACTCGAGGATATAAAAGGTATACCTTCTCTACTTCAAAAGTAAATTGGAAATTAAATCCCAGAGCAAATGCACGGTTACAAATGCTTGTTTCAAATGTTTGAGTTTGTTTATCATTTAAAGAAGATGATCCAATGATTTACTAAACTAATTCATTTCATAGCCACGGAAGATTAAGAGACATTAATGATGCATATAAACCGTGGCGCCATCTTTTTACCAAACTTCGCACCAAGAACGGAATTTTGATCAACTGGGTAAATATGCTTTACTGATACTCTATAATCATGGCATTATTTGGGCTAGTCTTAAACTTCGAGTTTCCATATCGAGTCATATAAGCAAAGATTGCATACATGGCAATACATGTTTTTTTCACCCAAGGATAATTAGTACAAAAAATAACAAAACTAACTACGGAAACAGAAAAGTCTTTCCACAATATTTAAACTATAACTGCTTGACATTACCATTGGCAACCTTTCAAGTTATGTAAACTTAGGCTCTTAGAGGTTTTTTGTGACTGTTGGAAAGCAAGGTAAACCGCATTAAGATATAATGTAATATGTTTGTACTCTCTCGAATCTTGTACGGTTATATGTCGAATTTCTTGTTTTTTACGGAATCGGATTACATCCTATTTACGAAAGTGGTTCGTCTTTCAGCAGTCTATTCGTCAAAAAAAAGTATTTTTTTTTTGCCATAATCCCTCACATCTTGTTCCTACGTTTTTCCCATCTATTTTATACAAGTAATGATTTTTCTACCATTTGGAAATTACACGAATGGAGCTAGACGCCGCCATTTTCATTTTCAAAAACGTTCATTTTCGACTCGTGATTTCCTCCAATATTTGAAGTGGACAAAAAATATTTGCAATCTTCCGCAGATAAATCTTGAGCGATGTGCATGGCGCCACACATTTCCACTCTGCTAAGCAAACATAATATGCCATTTCATATTCTTACATTGAATTTCTATGCCTCCATCATGGAGAGCATTATTCACGACGGTTAAATATTAATAGGAATAATTACGTACAACATCTCGAATTTCAATCAGAAAAGTTCATCATCTAGAAAATCGGAATGGTTAGTACTTCAGACGATTTGCAAACAGGCTTTGGCTGAATATATATCACTCAACTACATAATATACCTACCAGCCAGTTTAAAGCAAACGGAAAACTGAACTTTTCGAAACAAAGACTCGAGATGATAAAGTAGAACCCCTCTTAACCAGCTCTTCTGCTTAACCGCGGTTCCAGATGAGTACAAACAAAAATTAAATACGTTTTAGATGTACAGTAAAAATAAAAAAATGGGTATTTACAATTCTGCAGTACGTTAAGAAAAATCCAGTCAACGTTGGCTTTCCTGCATAGCAGTTGTTTAAATTATTTTTTTTTCGTCGAGTTTTTGGCTATCTACTGTACGACTACATGTAACTGTCAGTAAGCTAATTAATTATACAAGCTTAGCAAATGGATTGTACTACTACTCCTACAAATTAACTGTCCAAATAAACGAAAGAACCAATGAAACAAGACAAGTTTTGGCGATAGAAAACTGGTTGAATGGCGGTGCCACTGACATCATTCGGTCAAGTGAGGTGATTAGGAAAATATGCCACTGACCATACGCCAAATAGCACTTTCATGTAATAACTAGACCAAGGCAAAAAGCACTAAACATGTCCAAGTTCCTGTATATTAAAAAACATACGTTGTTATGCACAAATCAGGTGAAAAAGAATCAACCCGGGTGGAAAAAATATATATATACAAATTCTAATATATTAAGTCCTATATTCAGTACGTCCATAAACAATACGTATATAAATTATATTTTCCACATACGCTGCCATTTATGAACACAAGATATGACATCATGCTTGTGTCACATGAACGAACGGACTAAATATAGCTACTGTAAATTTGACAGTTCAATACATCGTTTACCAAGTTTTTAAATCTCTCAATGAAA
>JAUJYV010000812.1:0-27408 GCA_033995625.1 Ophyiulus pilosus
TTCCTAATTTAAGGAAATATGTTCAAGAAATTGAAAAAACTGATCCTCCAGTTGTGCAGTCATTCAACAAAGTCAAAGAAGGACTAAATGATGATCTTCTTCCTGCAAAGCTTGGATTTTTTGTTGGTCTATCAGATCAACTGGAAGAGTTTTTGTGCAAGTTCCAAGCTAACAAGCCACTTGCACCTTTCCTATTTGAAGACCTATTCAACCTTTTAAAAGATTTGCTGGGCAAGTTTGTAAAGCCAGAAATTCTCTCCAAAGCCACAACTGCCAAAAAATTAGTTTCAATTGATCTGTCAAAGGAAGAAAATCTTATAAAGCCACAAGCAATTCTCCTGAACTACTTGGCAAAAACTGGTCTGAAAAATGCTCCAAGAAAGTTGTCAGATTTGCAAATCTTGCATTTTAAGGCAGATTGCCGAACATTTCTGATAGCAACATCTCAGAAAGTGATTGAGCGCAGCTCAATAAATTGTAAAGGCGTTAGTGGAACCAGTGTGTTTTCACCTTGTGTTATTCTTGAAGGTGCTCAAATGCCACGTGTTGATGTTCTTTTGGATCACCTTGTAAACATCCGCCGTATTGAACCAATGGATGTAGATGCCCTTAAAAGAGAGTACCAGGAAAAGTTTAAGAAGGGGAGCATGGTATATAACCGCATGAAAGAATTTCGCAGAGACCGTCATAGCCTTGATGCTTGGTACAAGGAGCTTTTTGAACAATTCAGTGTGAAGATGGTGGCCATTATAAAAATGTGCTTAATCCTTTTTGCTGGACAAGCTGATGTTGAACGTGGGTTTTCAGTAAATAAGCAGTGCCTAGCTGATAATCTTTTAGAGGAGAGCCTTGTTTCACAAAGGTTGATTTGTGAGTTTGTCCAAAAGAGTGGAAATGATATTTCAAAACTTAAAGTTACCCCACTTATGATGACTGCCGTACGCTCTGCAAGCCAATGTATGAAGAAGGCCAGACAGGAAAAGGCTATGGAAAAAACTGCTGAGCAAAAATTGATTATGGAAAAACGAAAGGCCCAGGATGATATTCAAGAGATTGAGGATAAGAAGAGAAAACTTATGCATGAGATGGAGAGCAAATTGAATTCAATGAACGAAGAAGTTGCTTTGTTAAAAAAAATTGCTCACAAATAATTTTGCTCTTAACTTGTATTTTTCAAAAATCGAATACTGCATTAAAATGTCACCTTTTAAAACACATAAAAAGGCCTAACATTTAATCTTAAAAAAGTCCTAAAATTTAATCTAAAATGTCCTAAAATTTCTTCTAAAAAAGTCCTAAAAAGTCCTAAATATTGAATCTTAAAAATTGTTTGCCACCCTGTGAAAGACTGAACACAATTAACTATTCAGACTGACAGCTCTAGAATGAAACGTTCATTTAGGTCAGTGGTCTGCAAACTGTGACACGCTGGTACGATGCGAGTCCCACCAATGGCCCTGGATTCCATGAAATATTGTTTGTTGTATTGTATCCCCTAATGTGTTTTGTGTGATTTGGCAATCAATAGAGTTTGAGCCATCCAACGATAACCATAACGTTAACGAGAAACAGCGTGGGAAGCCCGGAATGACAATGGAATGCCATGCTTCGCATAGGGTCCTTGACATTTCTGATCGCCAGCGCTGTTTCTCGTTATCGTTTCGTTAACGTTGAATGGCTCAAACTCTCTACTACCTAAGAAATTAACCAATTTAACTCTAGTCTTCTCCAAAAAATTCTGCAGACCCCAGATTAAAACTGAAGGGGTTGTGCGCATGCGCAAACTGCTACTTTTCATTACTTTTGAAAAACCACATTAATGTGAACAGTGCAATGTAATTTGGTGCAGGTATAGATATATACAATGTATAATTATATAGTGCTTTCATTAAGCCAGGCGATAATCGGCGGAAACATGTATCCAATAACCTGGAAATATCGTTGTTTCCTACATCTGCATATGCATGAACAAAAAGCTTGTATCTGGAATACATGATAGTGGATCAATGATGTTGCACATCGTCAGTTGACGGTTGTTGGTGAAATACGGTAGCCTATGTCTGGGGGTAAAGCATTTCATTTATTTTGATTTTTATAAACACTAGTAGCGAATAACATGGTGGCGAAATTTTGTGCAAGAAAACTTGCTATAAATTGGATATCAGGCAGTGCATTTTTTCTTTGCATGGAGCATAACAAGTGGAAAGTGGATGCCTGGAACCATAACAAGCTTGAATCTTAACTCAGATTTCCAAAAATTCCAATCCTGAATGAAAATTGGCAGAGCTGCAGTTAAAAATCGGTCGACCCCCTCCAGCAACCTACCTCTAACACTTTTGAACCGCATTTGGCATGCACGAAGCGTATATACGCCCATCAGCCGTTAATTGGTTTTACATCGCATTTTGGGATGCTCAGTATTATATAAGATGTTGGCCAGAGGCTTCACATTTTATGACCCAAGTTTTTAATCGGTCGATCCAGTTTTCGTCGTCCGAAATGAAACTTTCCCTCCTTCGGAAGCTGGCTGTTTTCTCCAAAAGTTTTGGCTTTCGCTAATAAGCCATCATCTTTTCAGTCAATTTTCAGCGTTAACAATAACTGGAGGACTTTGGCGTGCTAGTTCTACATGTTGTGACACCGTCCTTTGAAATATTGCTCGTTTAATTAAGGCTTTCGTTGGCTGTAATTGGGCAACCCCTAATGGTGCACTTTCATTTTTATAGCATGCACCGTCCGGCTTTGCTATTCCCGTGATTAATGCGTACGTAAATTAAAGTTTTGTCCGGGATATTAAGGTGATGAACAATTGCCCTGGTTTAAATTTCGTTGCCAAATTGCATTGCAAAATATTTCGTTTTAAGGCAGGCAAGGCCTTATACGTAATAACTCCTATAAAACTGAGGGTGGGGGCTGACCGTTGAGCCCTCCCTCCCCAATATTTCGGTATGCTTTTATAGATCAAAATCATGCTGAAATATTTAAGTACACTGCTTTACTTGCTTTAAGTATTCGTTCCTTTTAAACTTTCTAATTTTACGGTTTACAATAACGAGCAGGTTGTTTTTTTTCGTAGTAAGTTTCAAAGGAAACATTTTCCATTATTCTGAAATTTATACTTTCAAATAATGTATTTTTACACTTAAAATTTAATTGCTACTAAGTTATTATTTTAAATTTTTCTTAGGCATATACATTATTTGTGCTCGAATTATGAATATTTTTCATATTTATTTTTATGTTCTATTGACATTTATAAACTGAAAAATATCGTATTTATAGCAGTTTATGAATGAACTAATAGTGGGACTTAAGTTTTTTCTCATAGTTCTTAAACTGCGTTTTAAGCTTGGTGTGGAACTAAAGGAAAGTTTGATATAATATTCAAATTTGAGGTCTGAATAGTAGGATGTTGAATTTTTAAATTTGGTTATAGCGGTTTGACATTCACGATGAGATAATGTGGTACGAAAACGCAGTGAAAATGCGATAACTGACCTTTTAGGTCAGTTTTGAAACTTATGGGCTTGTTGGCGACTGGATTGTGCATTGGATACTTAATTAGGATGTTTTGATATTTGTTTTATGAAGTTAAATTACTGGCGACTATGCAACGATTAACCTTGTCTTTGGCAGTGTCAGGGTTACTCAATCCGCTTGCATTTTCATTTTCACTAAAAATTCAGAATAGTTTTTTGTAAGCTGCCAGCAATGTTTTTGTTATCCACGTTCGAGATTGTCTGAGGTCGAGTGTCAAACTTATCTTTAAAATGCAGTATTTTTCGGACTTTTTCAGGAATTTGTCCGTTTTTTTTGGCTTAAAATGTTTGTTTGACCTCGGTGCAGGTTTACTCTTTAAGGATAATGTAAGACACTGGTTGTATTTCAAACCAATTTTGAAACATTATGACTTTCCCCAGAGTATAAATTTCCGAAATTAGACTCATCTTCATACATATTTCAGATAATCTCACCTTGATTTCGTATCGCAGCATGGGGGAACATAGTTTTCTCCCCCTTAATACTCGATGTGACAAATTGGGAGAGGAATTTTACTCGTCTTCAACAGGTATTTTTCAGAGATGTCTTTGGGGATTTGGTTCGTTTAATTTGGTCACGTCTGCATTCATTATAATAAGTTTAAAAATGGATTAAATTACTCTTGCCAAAAATCCATGGCATCCCTCCCAACTATGAAACGTTTGGCTGTGAAAATAAATTGTCCACTTTGTGAAACATTGACTTGGAAAAACATTTTTTAGAAAATGTATTCGCTAAAAGGGATTTAAAAGCCCCATTGCTTAGCTTCTGAGTTATTGATTGCCCTTTTTAGGAACGAAACGATGATCTGGAATTTGCAACATAAAAAATATTTTTCAAATAAATACATTTTTGGGATAGAAATCTGTATGCTTCATTGCCAATTTTACTATCATTTGAAGAATGGAAACAATCAGAATCAAAAGTTACAAATTGTAGTCAAAATAATTGTGCCAATGATAAAACTTGAATTTGGAAACCTTCAAAGTTTGTGCTTATTTTATAAACGATGCATCCAGTTCTGTTTTTACTATATTGTGGTATAACACACGTGGTGAAAAGGAACACGATTACAAAATGATGTGATGTTCAACGATCGAGGCAAAATTTGAGTTATTCGATTGTACTGAATTTAGACGTTTACATTTGTATATTTTTGAGATAATTGGGTTTGTAAAGTAATTTTATACACCATTTTGTATACTGTATTCTTGAAAAAGTTCCACCGTGCAAAGAAATACTGTTGTGTTAATTAAATTCATTATTATAAGAAATCGTACGTAAATCATAAATAGAGAACTTGAGCCAGTCGACGTTAACGAAACGATAACGATAACGAGAAACAGCGCGGGAGGCCCGGAATGTCATTGAAATGCTATGCTTCGCATAGAGTAGTTCGTGACATTCCGGGCCGCCCGCTCTGTTTCTCGTTAACGTTGGTTGGCGCAAACTCTCTAATGTTATAGTGATGCTTGTCGGTAAGAAAAAAAATGCCTTTATGATTTTAAAGCGTAAACTTGAACTTCACACACACTAAGTTTAGTTTTCTCGATGTTGTAGTTTCTTACAATTTGAACAGTTATAATTTGGCCATGTATTGGTTTTGGGAGGCAAGGTGTGAACCAATAAACATCTTGGTGATCAATATACTCTGCACACAGTGTGTTCTGAGTGAAGGAATCTGCAAGTCCTATCTGGGTTCCTTTGTTCATCCCAACACGAACTTCTGCGTCGTGAAACTTATCTACACAAGCTAGAGAATAAAGTATATAGATGAAACTGTATATGCATCGTTAATTTTGTGTATTTGCATATACAATGAATAACAGGGTTCCCCCACACCTGGAAAACCAGGAATTTTCAGGGAAATTGGTTTGACCTGGAATAGTAATGGAAAGGTGATTTATTTTGAAAAAAAATCAGGGAAATTTAACATACAAATATTACATTTGACAGTTATTAGTTATCACACACTACTGTATCTACTTGTTAAGGATTCAATTTAATTAGTTCTAATGTTTAGTTCAGATTTATTAGCTCGAGAATTTTCAGCCGTCAGAATTGTCAGGGGAAATTGCTTTAAAAACTGGGAAATTTTGAAAATGTAATTTCTGGGGGAACCCTGAATAATGTTATGGACAAAGATGCTATATATATATCTATGTATATAGATATACCCATTTATAATTCTACATTATTAAACATTGTCTTACTTGCGATATCACAAAATGTGATGTTGATGTAGTGTACGAAATACGTAGTTGTAAGATCGATTAGGATCCACGCCAGGTCGTCACCTTTTGTACTCTGACAATATTCACTTCCGTAAATATTAGAACTTCCAAGTTTTCCATCTACAGCTAAAGCAGCTGTCTGATAGTTAGTCAATGTGCTACTTGCTGAGGTAGGCTTACGCAGCGCTACATTTTCAATATTTAGGGCTACATAAATATATTATGAGTTAGTGAAAATTAAAATTAGTGGTGGGGTGCTTCGAGTGTGAAAACCTCGTATACAAGTCAATACCTTTTACTATTGCCTCTGGGGAACTGTTCTGTATCTGAAAATAGTTCAATGAAAAAATCAAGGGTTGACCAACAATTTTTCTTAAAAAAAAAAAAACATCTTAAGGTTTCTAAAAAATTCAAAACTTGAACAGACAGTGGATGATTTATGTCAATTTATGTCAATTCAGTTTGGCTGATTTTTCATTTGTTATTTTTTAGATTAATCATTAAAAATGATGAATTTGCTGTTGCCTTGATATGTTTGCGAAACATGTTCTATTTTTTATTTTCATTAGTCTGTTAGAATTTACACTTGGTCCTTGGGATTTAAAGGTTAATTTCCAGCTTAGGTTTACAGTAGAAATACTCTTAATGGGTGTATGTTGAAATTACCTTTTGATTCATATAGCAGACGAAAGTCTTCTGAGAATTCTCCTCAATGGTGTCATTGCTGAAGATTTCAAAATTGCCAGTTGCTCGTGTTAAAACGCATGTTCCCGAAACAAAATTTAAGATACAATGATAAATTCCAAATGCTAAGTGGTTCTAACGATATAATGCAGCATTTTTATCCAGATATTTCAACTTACCAAAATACAAGGCAGTCTTCTTTATCAAGACAAATCACAGCACAACGTTGCAGTGTTAGAAATCCAGGTTTAGCTGCCATGTAGGGGTTTTGTTCTGAAGACGGTAGTTTAAATTCGTGGACACACGTTGTGTAAGTTTGTTGTTTAGATATCAGTTTGCTGTGTGTTACATTTAGTAACAAGGCAGCAATTACCGTAATAATTTCGAGTTTTCCCCACATTTTTAAGAGAATTAATGAACTAACTGTGAGCAATTGGAATAATTTTAACGATGAAATTTGTTTTTCTTACTGGTCACCGTGGACGTAATGTTAATGGATTAATTATTTCAGATGCGTATTGATTAATCTAGTTGGATAAACTGTTACGCATTTTTTAACCTGCTTTTTAGACATTAGGAAATTATGACTAAATTATAATTGCTTACAAGTTAGTAGTGAGAATTGGAAAAAAATAACCGAGGCAAATAACAAATAAAATACTATGGCGATATGGATTTTAAATATTATATATATATATATTTGAAAGCAATGACCGTTTGCACTATTTGTTTTGAAAAGCTTTATTTGTAAAGTATACAAATTGACGTCATTATCAATTTTATGCAATTCGTGTTTTTAGCAACAATGTATATCCATTTTTTTACCATGTACAGCTTCCCATGTGCGCATGCGCACAACAGTCAAACTCCATGCCCCTGAAACTGTGAAGTACAGTTTCATACACAGATTTTTGTATAAACTGGGGGGGCCCCCAGTGGGGGATGGCTACTATTTATATATAGTACGAATTTAAAGAAATAATTAAAGAAAAAAGGCCTCATTATATTAAATTTTATCGGTAATATGAAGTGGAAATTGGGGGTGCTGCAGTTCCACAGTGCCTATACACGAGCCGCCACTGTTAATGACCATTTTTTCACATTTCTATTGACATTAGTTTTGCTACATACAGCGAAATACAACAGTACATTTTACATGTATGATCCTATATAGTTTCAACCCAGGTTGTCACACATTGTCACGATGTGTAAGACCCTTTACCGCCTTAAGCCCTTTCAAGTCTTTGGACTGGTAAACCCTACTCAACCAACGTATATGTGGCTGGAATGTCAAAGGAATGACATGCATGTATGGCACTCCAATGCCAGTTCAGCGGTCTGAGGCTGTTGCTGGAGAGGAAAACGTTGGTCAGTCTTTACTTTGTAAATGCAACGTTTGGTTAAACATATAGAGGACATGCACTTCCAAGATCCCTGACATTGTGTTTTCTTAAACCCCTTGACTAGCTATTTTTATTGGGTTTTTTTCGTTCGCTTTTCAGCGGGCCATCGTGTGCTATTAAAACACGGGTGTTCTGTCCTCTTCCTTTTCTTCAAAGTCACTGCCTTTGTTCGTGTACGAATCCCTTTCGGAATGTCACCATTAGTCTGTTATCCTGGCAGTTTTGTTTTTCATGGCTTACTTTGAATGTCAAAGCTGGTCCGGTTAATGGTCAGGAGGGCTTTGCTATCAACACCATTGTATGATAATGCCATCGCGATGCAGAAACGGTCTGGAGGACCCCTCTGGAGAAGACACATACCATCAGAGAGGCTTATCGCTCAAACATACATTGGTCAAAATGCTACAAGGGACAGGAATGTCGCCGATGTGTCAGATTCAATGTATATGAGGCGACCCCGGCGAGCTTATTGTTATTCATGCGCTTTGGTGGCATTTCTTCTTGCACAGACACGATTATGATGGCAAGAGGATGTTTGGATACTTGTTCTTCCATGGTTTGGTTTCGGAAATCATGTGCTAGGTTGTTTTAATCTGCCAAGATGAGGTTAGATCTTTCTTTCCAAGAGTTCCTCCCTGTCTGAGTGCCTCTGATAAGTCGTTGGCTTTTGTTACTTTTCTAAATACATGGTGACATTGTCTTAATATTTTAAGAGGTTTATAAGGATTTCATCTTTTACGATGTTCCTGATGTGCTACAACTTACTGGCATGTGCATTTCGAGTGGAATTATACGATCTTAGATGTCATATTCCATATATTGTACATGTATGTCTAATATATTTCATTTGTTGTACATATATGGGCATAACAGAATTAGATTGGGCATGTGTCCACTTAAAATTATGATATGGCATTTTTCAATGTTTCTGGAAACACTTGTTTTAAGCAGATCTTATTATTTGACACATTGAACACCATTTATTGGTTTCGCTGTTTGGTTGTTTCCTGGAAATCCTGGCAATCATTTCCTGATTTCAATTAAGATTTGTTTGGTATAATCCTGCAATGTTTCTGTAGGTTTCTGGGTTACTCCCTAATGCTCGTATTGAGTGGACAAGATGACCGATGATAGCCTACATATTTCCAATGATTTCTCGGATATCTCGGATCGTAGATTTCTCTGCATTCTACCGACCTTGTGCCGTATAATTTTGCACAAGGGTGACCATTGTCCCCATACTGAGTGGATGTCGAAATGTATCTTAATTCCCAAAACTTTCTCGTGGTACCTGCAGTTTCAGCAGCAGCTGCTGCTGCTTAATTAGGATTCTCACTTACTCTGAAAAACCTTGAGTTACCGTGGATAAAGGTAAATGTTTCTTGTGGGAAAACCTGCAATATCAGGCTGTAGTATCGACTAGTTTGGTGTATGGCAGGGTCGCCGGCTTTCTAAACGCCATGGTTGGCTCTGGAAGGCCGTGTGAATTGTAAATTGAATGTTACCATACAATTTTTTTGAAGGGTGGTGAATGAGTGTTTCTCTTAATTTTCTACAATAAATCATCTAAATCAGTTGGATTAGCTTCACGTTTTACCGCATTTCAGCCTTACTAGCTAGAGCTCCCGTGTTTCTCATTTTATTAGTGTTTCTCTAAGAAATCCACTCATAAGGTTATCACTTTATTCGTGAGAATATTTTATCCCTTTTACCTCGTTCTAAAAGTTTGAATACGGTACGTGGAGTGTATATGAAAATACTGTATATTTCCTTGTATGGTTGTATATTGTCAAATTTTCACGTATTCTGTATAATGATATAGATACATATAATGTTAAAAGCTATTTTTGAGCTACTAAAAGGTCATTACCATTTTTGACATATTGTTTAATGTTTAAAGGGCCCACCTCATCCATCATCACCTTTGTCAGTCTGCCACTGGCCATATACAGTATAGGTATATGTCCATGTGCCCAAATATACGTGTATTTTTACACTATGGATGGATGGTTTTTACTTCCAACTTCTGTACTGGAAACATTGTCAAACTTTCGTTGTAGATTGTACCTTTTTCCAAAAAATGCTACTTGAAAAGTACAATGCATGAAGAAGCATTTCAAAATACTGTAAATTTGATACGTATATTTTGTTAATGAAGATATTGGCAAAAATTCTGACTACGTCTTCTTGGAGGTCATCTTTAAATCAGATATCTGCAATGAAAATCAAAAATTAAAAATTACATCATATTGTCCCATCACTGGTATTGCGCATCCACGTTGAAAAAGTGAAGCCATCGTTTAAAATTTAAACCGTGTCCATGAAATCTGCGGTGGCTTCCTTTTGATCATCACTCTCATCGCGTTTTCCGAAGCTTTTTTTATATATATATTTGAAGCAACTAATTCCCCCCTCGAACTCCTCTGGGCTGCCAGCTTGATGAATTACGTAAGTTTTTCAAATGGCAAAGTGCTTTAATGATTGCGGTTGCTCTGAGGTAACATTTGAAATGACGTCCAAGTTTTTCAGAGGTCTTAAGCTCCGTTTTTTGGCACTAGATGGATGGCCGTTCGGAGTAACTAAATCAGAAGGCTGTCTCCCTCGGCGGAGAAATGATTTAATCATAAAACGAGCTGCTCGAGGGTCAAAGGTCACGTGGTTTTATGGCGCACTCGCCTAATGGCGGATGGACGGCGAATACGAATAGCCCTCATTTGAGGGGACAAACCACCAAATTATGCATCTGGTTTAATGCATTTTAAAGCGAGGCTTTTCTTTTTAAATATGCGGGTGATCAATCTAACGTTTTCGATAGTTTTTCAACAACTCGTTATTGCTAGTTTAGATTGGGGGAGAAAAGGGGAAGAGGGGATTGAAGGGCGTCCACTTGCAGGGGTTTTATGCATTGGAAATAAGTGATTACCATGCGTCTTTATCGTTGTCTAAATCTTTCAACAGCAACTGCCTTCGTTTCCCATTTTTTGTAAAATACCACCACAGCTAATCTGTTGATTTTCTATGATGTTGTGGTGCAGACTGTAAAGCAGACAATATAGAAGATCTGCAGTTTTTAAGGCTATACTGCAAAAATGTGCAGTATTTGAAACTATACATTATATGATACATAAAATGTGAAGTTTTTAAAGCTAGAATGCAGAAAATGCTAAATGTAATGCAAGGATTTATGGAAATGTCGAATATTTGCTGCAATACAGAAAACGCAACGTTTAAAGTCTGTAATGCAGAAAATGTGCAATTTTTAAATCTGTGATGTACACAATATGTTGCTTTTAAAGCTAAGGCAATGTAGAAAACTTAAGATAGCTAAAAATCTACTATGTGGATTTTAAAATAAACGTGATATAAATCCGAAATTGAACATAGAAATTGTCTTGCTGTTCATCTTGGGTTCTTGTCAAGGTTATTTTGTTAAAAAATAGGCAGGGGAATTATAAAATTTTACATTAGTTGGTATCGATGTCCTTTTTTATGTATTTTATAAATATCACTATAAAATTACTTTAAAAACCAAAAATATCATTAAAGTTGTCTAGTTCCGGTATCGCTTTATTGTATTTGATTAAATGTACCGACATTTATTAGTCACAAGAGGGGAATTTTGTTTCTGGCTATACGAGAGACCTTAATGTCAGTTTAGTAACCTTAGTTCATCATGATCCAGTGAAATTTCTTCGTTTTTTTAGATGGGTGGAGTCGGTAGTATTTTAAGTATTTCAGTCGCGTTTCTCACTAATGTTTCAGTTTACTTCGGTTCATTCTTCAGGGGCAAAACCGATTTCAGCTCACGCAGGGCCAATGGGGTCATAACCCTCGTCATTCAGGAAATGAAAATGTTATGGAAATGTTGCATAGGCTGAGAAACATACTGTCCACTGAAAAAGTGCCCAAGGTGGCAGAGGGTGGAGAGAGGTGCTTGTTAACCCTCTGTTCAACTTGTTTTTATCAATGTCAGAGGTTGTAATGAGCAGACAATGGTAAATGGTTCACCTTACCAGAGTGGGAAAAGTACAGGGTCATATATGCCATATAACGTCCCATGTGAGACTGTCGTACGTGGCTTTGCTTTATGCCCCTAACCCTTTCTTTACCCTATGATCCTGTTTTTTTCAAAACCAGAAGTTTTTAGTTAAAATGTTCAGTGCAACACTAGATGACAGTGCATCCTTATGTTTTGTACATGATGTGAACCCGGATAATTGCACACACCGGATAAATACACATATTTTACAAGTCCCATGTGTAACTTTTGTATGGAATTGTAACCGGATAATTGCATAAACCGGTTAATTGCACATTTTTCGGCTTACCGGGTCACTGTGCAATTAAGCGGGTTCGACTGTATTTTTATATTAAGAGAGGTAGTGACTTTTGGACTACCATGTATACTCGTATTTAGCATTCTTTAAAGTATCTACTGGAAACAACTGAATCTAATAAATGTTTCCCATAGCTAATCTAGCCATTTGAAGGATTTTAACAACAAATTAAGCCATGATTACTGTATTTAAGCAAAACCCGGATAATTGCATAAACCGGTTAATTTCACATTTTCGGCTTGCCGGGTCGCTGTGTCCAATTTTCGATGTCCCTATATGGCATTTTCTTTTGTATATCCATACATAATTTTTCCACCCGACTATTTATGAGTATAAAATTCAATTCACTTATATATTGAATTGTTATGTTTAGTTTCTGGTTAATAAACAATTAATCCCAACTAGGTAATCTTAAACACCCCCGATTTATCTTTATCATCTTCAATTCTGAAGTTTTACCATTACAAGTATAAAGGTTAACAACCCTTATTCCTTTGCTATGTAATTCCAAAATTTATGTTTTTGGTACATTTTTGCGGTGTTTGCGTAACTTTCTCGGGTATTCTTGTGTAATCTCACCGTATAGCGATATGTTAAGATTTTGGCAATTTTTCTTCTGGTAAGAGGACAGACACGTTCTTGTTGAACAGTAGGGCCAAACTTGTTGGGAGTTATTTATTTGTCCACCGTCTGCAAATGTTCAGTGCATGTAACGTATTATTAATAACGTGTAATTTTTCTTTCGTAAGACCCAAAGGCCATAAATTCCTGTAAACCTAGTTGTTGTAAGTGCTGTTACACCTCTTGCAGACCCATTTCTGGAAAGCGATGAGCCTGTTGTTTTAATTCAATTTTCGTGATGAAGCATTTTTCTTACTTGGCTTTTTAAATAATTCATATTTGTTTCTCCTTCGCTGTCATCGAAAGAAGTATTACTTCGATGCTTATTGGCCCATCTGGAGATTGACCCATGACCCCTCTTTGAAAATAATGCCTCTCGAAGGCTATTGGCGAGAATGGCAATTTCACGATATTCAACTTAGAAGAAAATTTGGACTTTTTTATTTCCTATTTGATGTTTAAACTGAAGGCCAGGATAGTGTTAAAGGGAAACTACTTGAGATACAGATGTACACCTGCGTCCTTCATTTCCGAACATTTTTTTGTGGTTTTTCTTGCGGAATTTTCCATTTTTTGTGACATTTTAAAAACTTTTCTAAAGTAGTTTTATTGAATTATTTGAAATTTAGAATTTTTTTTTAGTTGTCTTGAATATCAACCTGATTATCTAGATATTATAAAATATGGTGTAACTGTAGGTAGCGAAAAAAATGTAAAAAATGAAAAAGATAGATTTTTAGTATTTATAAAGACACAAAGCTGTTTGATATTTCTGAATCCATGCTAATTATTTAAAATGTCGATATACATTTATTGAAAAGTAAATGGTTACAGAAGCAACATACAGGAATCAAATTAAAAAAGTAGCACAGATAAATTTAATAGCATTAAATACACACATTTCAGGGAATTATTATTGCAGATGTTCAACTATTTTTGATAAGCCTGTTTATATATTTGTATATAAAAAATACAAAACATGATATAGAACATTCTGGATAAAAGGACCACAATATTACTTAACTGCCAAGCTTTTTACCTCTATTAAACCTGATACTACCCGAACTGCTAACTTCCAAGCTGTTCTTATTAAAACGGCCCAAACTGCTAAACAAACAAGCATTATTTAACCTATTCAACCAGAGAGACATCAGACGGCCTATTGCCAAACATTTATCCCAGTTAAAACCTAAAACTGCTTAACTGCTAAGCATTTTCCTCTATTTAAACCTGAAACTGCCCAAACTGCGTAACTGTGAACATTTTACCCTTATCTAAAATGGACAAACTGCTTAACTGCCAAGTATTTTCTCCCTATTGAACCTTAAATTGCCAACCAACATCCTGCCATAAAACAAGTTTTTAACAAACTAATGAACGTTGACTCTTTTCTGGTCAGAATGCCAAATAGTCAGTTGATTGAGTCTAAATAATATCCAAAAGGTGTCCAGACATCCCAAGCGTGGTTTGCCAGAGGTGAGACTGGGCTCGTAAAACTGCTCATTGTCCGATAAATTGGGAGATTTTGCGTAGAAAACCTGTTAAATCAATGCGCAACATTGCTTTTTGCCAATGTTGTTTTTTGTTTTTTACCATGAAATAGTTTCACTCTTATTGGATTGAGTCAAATAGTGGAGAGGATGAAAAATGGTTGGCTAAAATATAGGTTGTGGCAGCCGAAGGACTCCCGCTGTTCACTCCTATTAAGTCCATTTTTTTTACTGACAAAATGTTGTGTCCACTGTGGTCAAATGCTGAATACGTTCAAGCTACGCATGTTACGTTATACACGAGCATTTGCATTCAATTTCTTTTACTCGTGGTTTGCCCCTGAGATCAAAACAATGAAACACCCATTTTTTATTTTCTGACAATCGTAATCCATTATTTTTCGAGTAATTTAAGATGGCAAGGATACTCCCAGCTTAGCCAAAGAAATGTCGACTTTTCTTAGTACACATTTTTTGGAGGCATGTATATATGAAAATGAATGATTCAGTTATTACTTGGGGAATCTTAATGTGGTATAAAAAACATATATGAAGCGCTGCAAAAAAATAACTTAGCGAAAACAATGGTGTATGACAACGGAATTTGATCATAAGCAAACGTTTTCAGTAGTTTTGATGTACTTATTTCTAGTCTATTTGATAGACTTATATTTTCGCATATTTAAAACAAAAATACCATGCGGTTTAACTGATGTTTCTAAAAATGTGGAATCTGTAAGCAGTTTGGACGGAAATCCAAACTTTCAAATTGTTCAGTATTGCTTATGAAAATTGCATTAAGGAATTTTCATTAAATTTTGCAAAAGTTTGTTAAAATTTTCCCATGACTTTTTTCCAAAATATGGGATTCAGTTGCGTTAAATATATTGTTCTAAATATTGTATTTATTTATCAGAAATTTTATCCGAATATATATACGTATATTTAGAAAATAAATTACTTACAAAATAAACGTCAAAGTACAATACAGTGAATACCCAATTCTGATTATTTTATAATTTTAGAGAATATACTTTTATATAGTATACTCAACTTTGAAATTTGCGCTATTAAATATTTACCTATTAATGTTACTTGCATTTATTTTAAATAAACGATTGTTCCTACCTTTTGTATTTGAATGGTAACAGGTCACTGCCTAAATCCTATTTTTGAGATTGTTTTGTTGCGTTTCTTACATCCTAGATGGCGCTGATATTTTGCGTAGGTTATACCCTTTTGAGAACTTTATTTTCGCTAGTTTTCTTCATAATATGTGTAAATTTGATATTGAGTTTTTTATGATTTGTTTTGAATAATAGTTTTAAGAAAATGGCGTTTTATTAATTTAACGTATGTTTAGCACACTTAGTGGTGGCATTATTATTATAAATTTTAACCGTAGACAAAATAATTTTGAACAAACAAAACATAAATAAGTATTATTAATGCTCAGTCTCGAAAACATTAAAACAAAAAATTAATGAAAATTCTGTTTTTGACCCCATTCTGGCCGAAAAAAGCATAAAATCGACGCTTACGAGTAATAAACAAAACGAAATTTAGTGCGTCGCGTACTTAAACAACTAGGGAGGTCATGGGTCAGCGACACTTGGCGGATGACCCCACGTGACCCTGTCGCCACCCAGAAATGTCAGCCATTGGTTGAGAAGCTGAGCTAATTAGAAATTGTGAATTGTTTAAAATTTCGTTCCCCTTTGAATTTTGAAGTTACTACTTCAGTGATCCCAAAGGTGTTATATTTCATATATTATTCAAGAAAATTTCCGGTTTCATGCGTTTGGCTGCTGTTGAAATCATTGTTTTGAAATTTTATATTTTGATACATTTAGGTTACAAAGTTATATTACTTAAGTAATGACCTTTCTGGTTTTGTTACCTTGTTTATCATCTACATACACATAGGTGAGCAAAAATATTGATATAACACTATGGAAATTACAAATAACAATAGGCAGTTTTCGCATGCTAACGTCTTTATACTTACCTTAACTTTAATGGCGGGAAGGGAGAATCCACACATTGAATTACCCAATGAACTAACTGAATATAATGGGTGCGCATGCGTGGTTCTTTCCTTCCCGCCATTGAAGTTAAGGTAAGTATAAAGACGTTTCCATGCGAAATCTGTCTACTATACTTACTGTACATGCATATGTGTATGTTTTCTTCCTTATATGGCAGTGTTTTTCAATTCATAGAACATAAAATGGCGTTAAAATTATTGTGTAACAAAACTTTGGGACCTTTAGAAAATTAAACAAAGATTCCCTGGCTCCCTGAAATTATCAGATGACTCTCTTCTGTGATTTTTCACCTTACTTGTAAACTAGAGATGCGATTTTTGGTGTGTTTTATAATGACCAATTACTTAATAGACCGTTTAAATTTCAGCTATTTATAAGACTATAAGTACCTTTAGAAACTCAAACAAAAATTCCTTTAACATCACTGTCATGAGGGTTATTACATGAAAGCGGGTGTCTTTGATCCTCTAGTTTAACGTTTTGCTATTAGACTAAATATACGATTTTTGTTGGGAAGGATTTCTTAATCTGCTCTTAATAAATCGTTAAATTTTCGTTCCTTTTATTTTCAACCATTCTGCAAAATCCTGCGGCTTATATGCCTTATACGTATGTTCATAAATATAAATAAAATACTGTACATTATCATATACAATATATTTAGCCTATTTCTAGCCAAAATATTCAGTAAATGCTTATTTTTAGCCAAATTTCCAAATGCATTTCTCGTTATTAGGTATGATTTCCAATAAATTTCCAAACTTCTAGCCAAAAAATTTTTATGTACCTTCTTATAGCTCGATCTTCCACTTTCCCCCTATAATGTTTTACCCAGCCCTTCTTGAGCGCACTTTGCATGCCTTTGACAAATGGGATCAAACCTAAATTTGCTATTTTGAAAATAGAGATACTTGAACTTTTTTCAGTTCATTTTTGGTCCCACAACAACAACATTACCGAAATTGATTCAGATGTCCATGAGAGGCTCAGGTGCCATTAAGAAAAAAAAAGATAAACAAAAATGGGTTGGACGAGATTTGGCCCTCCCTGCAATTTACCAAAGTAAACAATTATAATAATGATAATAAAGGCAGGAACATTTTAATAACTGTCTGGTGCACTTTATGGGATCATGAACGAACAAGTGTCCATGAATGGATCTTAGGAAAACAAATTTTGAACGAACAATTTGCTATTTCGGAGATGTGTGACCCTTTTTGTTTATTCTTTAATTTTTAAAAGTTCATTTTATTTAATACTACGATGGAAAGACTTCGTGAAATTTGGGGGATGGCTGTTAGAATTCTGATGGAAGTTCAGGAATTAATTATAAAAATCCCAACGAGATTCAGGATTTAAAGGATTCAAGTTAGACTCAGGAGCCATTTTTTACAATTTTTATATCATTTAATTTCTTTGAAGGATTGTAAGGAGATCCAGAAATTGATTAACTGAATCTTAGGATTCCAACGAAATTCAAAAGTTTATTTTAGAATTTCAATTTTTGTGATTCAAGAGCCCAACAATTTAGGATTGTGTTATTAAGCAAGGATCTACTAAACCGTTTTTTTCTGCTTTCCTATCTTTTTAACTACTATTCCTATTTTTTCATTAAACCAAAATAATACCTGGTGTGAAAAGTATATTTACTTTGATATAATCTGATATTTTCTTTAATTTATATTTGTAAAATTGAATATGCCTTTAAGATTTTGTCAAAATTTGTGCAGATTTCTCTTAGTTATTCGGATATTAACGATAATGAGGTTGATGCCCTCCAATTATAATTTAAGAATTATATCCCCATTATCGTGTCATCGTAAAAAGTTATCAGTAAAAACAAAAGAACCAACAAAAAAAAGTTCTAATTTCATATCAAAGACGCATCCGAAAGATCGCGTGCTGACCACAGACTTGACCGAAGTCTTTTAACGTGTGATAAACATGTTAAAATGACTTCTTCTACTCGTAAATTGGAACTGCCTACGCAAAAACATAGATGCATATTTTTAAAAAAAAATATGACGGTAGGTAGAGAAGTCCTTCAGATTCAATGACTCTTGATTTACGGTCAGCCATCTTTCTTTCTTTCATTTTAAAGAAAAAATGCAAAATGACCACATGGGACGAAGGTTTTACAATGTGTAGGACATTGGATGCTTTTTATCTATTTTGGACAAGCGATTATATGTGAGCAAAAATGAGTCCTGGCAGGGTGGCTACCAGAAAAATACATTTTAGAAGTTAGCACTAACTTAATATGCGAACGTGAGGCGATTACATTACATATTTTGAAAGTTTTTTTTTGGGAAGGGGGTCGCTAGATGCCATAATTCGGTTACTCTGAAAGGTGGCGCTACGAGCAGGAAGTAGTGGAAAATAAATTTGAATTTTTTGGAATTTTTATGTACATAGATAAACAGATTTTATTAAAAAGGATATGGGAAATGTCATGTATCGTGTATGGACTGATATAAGTACGCCACTCTGGTATTGCTTTTTTTTCTCTAAAAATAGGGTTTCATATCAATTGGTCAAATTTCAAAATAAAGTTTTACTAAACGTCTGTAAGTTATTACTAAATATCTATTTTATTTTATTTTTTGTTTTTGTGGGTCTTTCTATAAATTCGATTACGTATTTTATATAAACTGCCAATAAGAAAATTTAGATTTTTTAAAATCATGTAATAATATTTGAGAAAAAATGAGTTTTGGCAAGGGTTTTGTTTATACAAAAATATTTGTAAAATACTATTGTAGTTGCTACTGTAGGTTCCAATTCCTAAAAAATTCTTATTAATTCATCCAAGAAATTAAGTGGGATGTCTGAAACTGGCTTATACGTGTAGAAAATTTCATTTGTTTTAACGATTTTACGACAATTTTACAGTGCAATTGATATGCAGTCCTAGTGCTTTACCGACAATAAGTGTTGAAAGTGCAGCAGCCTTTCACGTCTTCCAGAGAGCCAAAGTGTCAAAAATTTGAAATATTTATTTTCTCAGAAGCACATTGCATTTTAAACATCGGAAAATTCTTGTTTTAAGTACTGACAAAGCCTCAATGACATTCAGTGGCGACATTGTTTAGCCTAGGAAGCCAAATTGGTGGCAAATTTCGCGAAATATTTGTCAGCAATATAGCATTTTTACATCAAAATATGTTTCGAAATAGCTTGGGGATTCGTGTCATGTGCTCTTTTTAGTTGGATGTGTCGTCGATTTGAAAAATGCCGAAATTTGATAAAGAACGGAAAAGAATTTTTATTTCGTACATTGACATTTGAGAATTTGGAGAAATTGTATCTAAATTTCGTAGATTTTCAACAAAAAGTAACAACGTTTTAAGCTCATTAGCTTTGCTTTTTAAGGATAGTTTTTATCAAGGTTTATTTATTGAAATCATTCTATCGTGGATCGTTGCTGTTAGTATATCTGCATTTTTTTGACGTTTACAACATTTACCTTATCCCATCATATCATTCAAGTATAGATTTAAAATAGTTTGAACGTAAAAGTTATCACCCTTGGCATGCATACAACCCGTTTCGTAGACAGCTTTTTTAAGCAGAAATAAAAGGATAACAATGTGAAAGTCCGAAAATGTGAGGAGGATTTTGAGTGTTGGAACAGGTGTGAAATAGGGATCTCAGTGATTTAAAAGCGCTTTGGTCAGGTATGAAAATAGGATTAAAATCCCTGTCGAGCTGTAAACCTAGCTATGTTTGCCGATTTTATTATCGGCTTAGGTTTTCTGAAATCCACCTCAATAACTTAATGAAAAAAAAAAGTTGGGATTATCCTGTATTGTCGATGGATAAAACAGGTTAGCACCTTGTGTCGAACGATGTTAGGAAAAAATATTTAAGACGATTTTTTATACTAAAATTGTTGGTACCAAAATCTACTAACGCGATATTTGTATATATGCTTCATAAATCTTTTTATAAATGACATTGCAAAAATTACTAATTTTGCTTTGGATATTTTGGGATTGTCCGAAAATTAATTGGGTGTAAATTGAATTTATAAGAGTGTACAATGTTCCTGGGAACAAAACATTTTGAGAACCACTATCATGTGTTTATATGACAGTGGTTAACATAAGAGAGTTTGAGCCCGCCAACGTTAACGAAACGATAACGAGAAACAGCGCTAGCGGCCCGTATACAGTGTATATGATACATCCGAGTATATGCCCATGTATTTCTGTACGTGTCCAATTATGTATTTCAATATACAGTACCGTGCAGTATATAATGTATTACAGAAAATGACTTTGACATTTTGTTTCTGTAGTTGACTACACCATGGATGGACAGCACCATATTTGTCAGACTCGTTTCCAAACACTGCTGAATTAAGCCTCGTTTGCTGCTCTTGATGTCATCGTGGACATTGCCTTTTGCTGTGATTTCAATTGCATCTACAGTATGTATATCCGCCTGGAATATTCTTTTGATGGAATCGCAATTTCACCTATCTCCTCCCCTGTTAATTGGTGGTATCACTGCAAATTACCATAGTGGCCCCTGCACTAAATCGCTGTGATCAACACTTGAGCTTAATTCGTGCCTAATTGCCACTCGTTTCCTAGTTGTCGTAAAAGTGTTCAAATGAAAAAAATAAAAAAAAAATAATCAAAATTCGGGATTTTTTAATACGAAAATTCTGATGGGCCTTAGATATGGATAATTGTTTAATCTTATTTTGTAAATGTTTATGCTCCCAAGTTTTAAAAGATGAATCTCGTTTAACCGATACATACTGGCATATCACTTTTGTAAGTTTTCGTAGTTGACTTTTTTAAATTAAGAAAATATCTCGGATGTACAGGTTGATAAGAGGTAAACTAGGATTAGCGTAATCGGCGATTAAATACTAATTTTAGCGTAAGAGTTTCTTTCTGGACAATAAGGTTAAGAATATTGTTAATGCTGATTAAATCAATCACTAAATGAATAACAAATGTTGAATTAACATAAGGAATAGTTTATTCTTTGCATTGATTTTCATTACTTCCAGTAGATGGCAGCTTCTGGAGTCTGCATTCAGCGCCATCTTTGGACAAAAATACTAATCAATACAAAATAATTTCCAAGTTAATATTGATGTTTCTTGAGTTAGTAATGCTCATCATTTTTATGATTTAACAAAAATAAATAAGAAAATACTAGTATTAATTTTACCATAAAAAGCTTTGTTTTCTGGAGGGAAATGGAGAAGTTAAATTTACTGAAACATGTTTAAATCGCCAATTAAGCTAACTAGGGTTTAATGCAATTTCCAAAGACAAACTGATGTGGTTTACCATATCGCTCATCTGCAGCTATAGTTAAAGAAACTTTAAAATATAGCTTTAAGGCAGCTTAGTAACGCTTCATTCTAGTCTGAGATTTTCCTAGTTATAATGATAAAAATGCTCAAAAACGTAAATGTACACGATGATAATAGATTTTAGAATTGTTAGCAAAGTTTAAGATTTGAAAATATAATAAGAAATTCAGTACATCAGTTAAAAGTTTAAAAGTTACTGCAGAAAAGGTCGGCTTGGTGAAATTATTCTTCAAATTTGAAGCATTTTAGGGACTGTCGTCAATTTTAGAAATACATAGTGATTCATGAAGAATATAAAGCTTTCTTTGCTCTTCAAAATTGCAAATTTTCAACAATTTTTTAATCACCTTTTTACATACAATATTCAGAATTTGTGAGCGACCCTGTTAACTGCATAATGGTTCGTGTTTATGTGTGGGACATTAATAGAGAGTTTGAGCCATCCAACGTTAACGAAACGATAACGGTAACGATAATGAGAAACAGCGCTGGCGACCCGGAATGTCAAGGACTACCCTATGCGAAGCATGGCATTTCAATGTCATTCCGGGTTTCCCGCGCTGTTTCTCGTTAACGTTGGATGGCTCAAACTCTCTAATAAATGTCACCGCGAGCTTGACAGCTTAAATTTTGTCTTGTTTGTACGTTAGTAGACGTTTATGTTCCGCAGCTGCGTTGTGGCGTGAAATTTTGCCAAATTTGTATTTGAAAATAATTCAATAAAATGCTTTTCAGATGATGTTTGAATTTTGTAGGGACTTTTTGTGTTTTCTGGAACAGCAGGCTGTTGAAGCGCCGTTTAGAACGCTATCAAGCGCTAGAGAAAATATGGAACGCGGATGAACTTGTTTGATATCTTCAAATTGTGCTTCGAATTTATTCTATTTGTGACTAAAATACGATGAAAATGAATGAAAAACTGTTTAATTTTATAGTGCTAGATCGTGCGTTTAATGTGCAGTGTCTTCAATCTTCAAATGTGAAGTGTTTTCAAGCTTGTTTCAGAAGAAAATTATACAACCTTGGGCCAAGATTCCGTTTATAAAGAGGATGTTTCTCTGACAAAATGCTTAATTATAGGGGGTGAGTTCATAGTCGTTAATGTTTACATTTATGATTTCGTAAACGAAGCGTTACGTTTTTGAGAAATGAGCTAAGACGGAATGACAAGCCTTCTTGGTGCAATTTAAAAACTTAGAATGCGAAAACTTACCGGCTGTCATAACACGGTTTACTCATTTAACCCCTTAATTATCTGTTCATTAACATATTCCCACAGATTTTCATCACCTCATTACTTAAGTCGAATGACAAGCGGAAACATGCGGGTCATTTGACAGCAATTTGAAAGTGAAGGGAATTAGTCCAATGATTATGTTCACCGACTTAACTGCAAGAGAGGATTAACTCTTAAAAGTGCTTCTTACACGGAATGCACCATAGATGGCGCTTATTTTTACCGTGATATATGTGGCTCCTGTTATTGGCTGTGTGATATAAGCCTCTGGTGTACTGTATATAATTCGATATTCTTTCTACCAATTTCGACCTGGTGCTGCGACATACCTATCTCACCTTGGATGTTTGGCCAAGTTTCAGCAAGATGACAATTTTGAAAGAAATATTATAAACATAAATTGGTATCGCTGCAAGATACCGACGTTTTCGGTTGATTAATTAACGAATTTTCTGCCAGCAGGAGGCAATTCGCCGGTTTTACATCTATAGCTTTTATATTGTAAATTGCATTAACCCCTTAGGTGCTAATATTCACCAATTCTCCCCACACTCATATACTCCTACCCGTTTTTATTGCCGAAATATTAATGAAGTTGTAAATCTACCCTTGGCATTGTAATGGCGCCCGTTTATTCGCTTAATGGGTTTCAGGGGCCTTAATAACAGGGCAGACACGAACCTATTAAAGACCTCTAGAAAAAAAAATTCTACCAGGATTTAAGAATTTCACTCCAAAATGCGAGAAAAACATTAAACTAAGAGGCTAGTGAATGTGAGATGTTCATGATTTTCGTGTATTTAATGACCCCCTGTTCTAAAAAGCCAAGGCTGTAATTACCAATTTCATAGCCGCGTTTTTCTCCTCATTTTCAGTCATTAAGGTAGCTGATAATGTAATTAAATTACTATTAATTTTTCGTTTATTGCGCCCACACGATGAATCTTTTACATGTACTAATAAACACAAAAGAACGTTATACGGTTTTGGAACTAGGATGACTTTTAACATCAAAACTGCCCACAATGTTTGACCACTTAATGACACCGTTTAAAATGGAGTAATTACTACAAACGACAATTTTTTCAGAAATGTCATGATGATGTCCTATTTTTTGCATGGGGTATCAGTGATTCTAACTTGAAATTATTTTGTTGATTTCATTATGTTTTTCAATTACAATAATTCAAAAGAAGAATTAAGGCTGAAAAGGCAGTACAGAAACAGTCAAGTTTCATATTTAAGCAAATGGGAGTTTTCTAGATTAACCGTTAGGTTAAAATGATGGCGCTGCATACATGAACTACTCTCAAACCTCCATTGCCATGGGATATTATTTAACTAAAATTTCCTTAACATTTCAACGAAAATCCGTCCGATATGGGTTATCGCATTTAGAGGCCCTGCTCATAAATAAATGTTTATTCATTCGTCGGAGTCAAGTTCAGACAGAATCAACATTTGAAAAAAAAAGTCTCCCAAAAATGGAGTGTTTGTTCCTGCCCTTTTTTTGAAGTGATTTTTTTACTTCTTTCCATTGTTATTTACCCGAGAGCTTGTAACACGCGCTCAAAGTACAGAGTATAGGAAACGGCCATCTTGAAATGTTACTAGATGTTATTTTAGCTTAGATAAAAAAATATAACCGACCGAATGTCTGAAGAGCCACACTCAATGGGGACGAAACGAAGGGCAATAAAATAAAAAAACATTCCCCCAAAATTCATTCAACAAAATAAATGGCAAATTCATTGGCATCGTAGTGCCACTAAAAGGTTCGGCCACTATTTGCAGTATAATGCCTACGCTCGATAATAGTATCAACACTTTGGTGTTATTTATTCGTCGGTGCCTTATTGGCTGTCTCTAATTGCAACCTCCTAACTGGTAACAGTTAAGTTAGCAACCCCCAGAAGAGGGCTATTGCACCTGTAAATGGCCCGGGTACGTGCCTTACTTTTTTCTGTTTATCGTTATTTTTTTTTTGTTAAGGGGGGTGAGGGAGGGTAAATTAATTGAGACTGATTGGCGTCGGATTAACTTCCAACCTCGTCCTGAAAAAAACAGGTATTTTTAGGGGTGGAAGGCAGCGAAATCGGATGAAAAGTTGGAGAAATTTCGGTAATGGTGTACTCCGGATTAGTTAGGACCATTTGGTGTTAGAACCAATTGGAATAAAAAAAATGGAATCATGCATAAGCTAAAGTTAAAGGGGCCAGTCTCATAATCGTGCAATGGTTATGCAATGCCATGCCAGAAATCTGAAACATATGGGCATATATGTCCATGCCATTTTATCCATAAAAGATATTATATGCGAATAGGTCCTATTCGGTTTTTATCCGAGATTCACTGTATATATACATATGGTACCCGACCTTGCAAAAACTCAAAAGTTAGGTTAGGTTTTCCCTTTTGGGCTTACTTGTCCAATTTCTATTATGTCCATGTTTTCTTTCATATATATGGACTATGACTAGATTACTATATACAATGACCAATACAGTATCATATGGCGTATATGACCTTATTTGAATTAGGTTATATAGTTTTCTTCCCTGTTGGAATTGGTGTATCCGCATATGACATGTTTCCACCAGAGATTCAATATCTTCCACACGTCAACATTTTTTGAAGATTTCAAATAAAATCTAAACTATGTCTTCACATGATCGTGAATTTATGGCAAAATATTAGTTTAATTTTCCACACCATGGCTAGTAAACAATAAAAATTTAAAAAATATTCTTGTTCTAACTATAAAAATGCGGCTTTATGAAGGAAAAAAATAAGCAATATCCAAGGTAGAAGTTGCTTAACTCGTCGAAGCCAAAAGATTTATTAATATTCTCGTGTTTATCACTTTTGATAAGTTACATTCAAACATAAAAAAAGAAGAAAAATATCCTTTAATCCTGTAGTTGATGTGATGTATTAGCCTTGGATTTGCGTCCTTTGTTATGCAGGTGCACTATGACGTTATTTTTAGTTGTTAGGATATCGTCTGCAAAACACCTGAGATTATCGTGAGTGAAATTTGAATTGATTTCGTGCGTAAGATGCATAGCGCACATTTGAAAGAAAAAAATGTAAGTTTTAGCATTACGAACAAATCTGGTTGGTTTGTGCCACGGAAATTTCACTTTCTCTGAGATAATAAAATAATTGGGTAAAAAAAACTACACATACATATGACACGTTATCGTGCCACTTGCCGACTACCTACTTCGCCAACGAATTTTACCCATCTCACCGACACATTGAGTAGGCCAATAATTTGGTTAAGTTAGGACAAATTAGCCAAAAACATTATAATAGAAACGAAAGGAGTCGGCGAAATGGGAAACTGCTAAATGTACTGTCGGCAAGATGGCTCTAAACCCATTCATCTGTAGATGGGAAATGGAATATGCTGTATGGATATATAAGATTATTCAGATACACACGATTTATGAAATAGAGGAGAAACAATTCGGAATGTAATATATTATTTTCATTATTAGCAAATTTATAAAAAATGAGCTCTATAGGATCCGTTGAAGAAGTTCGTATAAAGTTTGCAAAACCTTCGAGTGTTTTTGGGGGGATTTAACACACTTTAGAAGCCCAATTTCTTCTTGCGTGTGTTTGTGGAGTGTGATGAGTACCTTAATTTTAGTAATTCATAATTCACCCTCCTCTCTTGAGTTTTTTTATTTGTTATGTGGGGTGTCTCCTCCTCCTCCTCATTGCAATTTCAAACATGGAATGAAAACGTGACGAGCAATTAGTGTTTCTTATTCAAATCCATTTTTAATGCGGGTTATTAAGAGTTCGCACTCAGCTATGAAAGAGTTTCCGGCCCACGGTTCAAGACGCTTAGGCAGCCCACGAGGCAGGAGCGCCGTCGCCGAACGCATCTTCCTGGCGCCATCTTGTCCTCTTAGGCCGCCATCTTGTCACATCCTTCACCAGACAATATTTTATACAAAAACTCTTATAGACTACGCGCCTTTAACGTGCCATCATATTACATGTGCATAACGTACTGTCACCAATTGTTCGCGGCTACATTGGGTGGACGGTGGACAAAATAATGTGAACACATGCTACAGTTCTGTGTTTCTAATGAATTTTCGAATGAAACATGCCCAATATGGAGAAAAACTACACTGCTTAACATAATTATGGGATCATGTAATATTAGTATGAATGTACAGAGTAAATCCATAAATTCTAACCATCTAGAAGAATCTATTACAGTGGAACCTCGCATAACTCTGGATGGAAAAAATACTAAAAAAAACCGTTATGTGTAACATTTATTCAAAGAAAAATACATATAAATTGTTAAAGAGCGTGATTCATCTTCATCTTTCTTCATTTTTAAGGTTATTTTTAGTCTCTTATACAAGCTGCCCTCTTGCGGCTTTTTCTTCGGGGACATTTTTACGAGGGTTATTAATCTTTGCACAAAAAAATCACAAATAATGTCTG
>JAUJYV010000813.1:0-27403 GCA_033995625.1 Ophyiulus pilosus
GTTGAAAGTAAACTGTTTTCTTTTTTAAATAAAAAGTTATTGCAATTCAAACATGAAGATGATGGGTGGATGAAAACGTTTTTGATGCAGTGTATATGACTTGAGTTGATTTACTTTAAAATACTTTGTATGATTTATTCACACTCTTTCTGATATAAATTACCTAAGAGTAACTTGTCTAATGGCAACTTACCTATGTACCTTAGTTGTTCCTGTTGATAATTTGGAATTATCAGTTCTATTGCTATTGGGTGGTATCCCTATCTCTTATGTTGTGGCCCTTAAAAGGGCCGTTGTTCAAACAGAGGGTTAGTAGTTGGTAGCAGCTGTGTTGTCCCTTGCTGTGATGTCCGTAGCCCAACTCCAGTAAGAGACACTTCTAGGTGGTCGACCTCTACAGGCACTGTTAGACAGTGTAAGTCAGCTTTGGGAAAACCTCAATCATAATCTATTCCTGTTGAGAATTTTGTATTTTACCTGCCAGCTAACAGTCCTCGAGGGCTGTCAGCTCAAACTGCAGAAGCAAAAGTTATGCCATTGCACTCATGTTATTCTGTTTTGGCAATTTAGGGTTTATTATGAAGGCAACAAAGAAACGGTGATGTCAGATGTCGATGTCATTTATAAAACTCCTTATGACCGATGTGCAAATGTCAACAATAGCGGATCTCGTACATTCATCACTTACCGTCGTGCAAAGGATACCGATCCGTGCAATACTCTTGTGGTTACAGATATTTGTGTGATCCTACAGAACAAGGTAAGTGTTTTCTGATTTTGTAATAGCATTCCATCTGTAATTTTGATTTGGGGCTTGCTTTAGTTTTTAACCCTATAACCTCCCCCTTGCAGTCACAATTTCCGGGTAGTTGAGAATTCTCCTTCCATGGCGTTGGTGTTTCGCTGTCGTATTGCAGAAATAG
Organism: Ophyiulus pilosus; assembly: GCA_033995625.1. NCBI lineage: Eukaryota > Metazoa > Arthropoda > Diplopoda > Julida > Julidae > Ophyiulus > Ophyiulus pilosus. The sequence continues at coordinate 924 of JAUJYV010000813.1, forward strand.
GACAATGTGTATTAAGTTTGGAATGTTTCTGCTGCATACAAAATTGTTTTCAGAGAAAAATATTTTTTAAACATTGACTGCTCATGCAGTATATTTTAGTGTGTTATATCAAAGATTTGACGTTCCCCGTATCTTATGCGTCTTTGCTGACTATGCACAGAGTTAAGGTAAATGTGTGCAAATTTGGAATTGCAATATGATGACGTAGATTTCACAGACGATAAGAACTTGCCAAACATAAATCTCATAATTTAGGTACATTTTGAAAAATTGCTTTTAAATCAGATTTATTTCTAAAATGAGGTAACTGTTTCGGTGGTTCATGGTCTTTCCTGGAACCCCAACTTCAAGAGTTGTGAAAGAGTCATTTCCAAAAAGGAATATTTCCACAATGGAGAGACTAAAAAAGCCAAGAAACCTCTTCGAGGACAATAAATAAGGCTGAGGCTGAATTGGCAAACAGAACCATCATCTGTGGCAGATAAAACACACGCAACTTCGAGATGTTTTTTTCTGAAATTAAAGAAATACATCCAGAAAATTCTTGAGGAGATTCTGGACAAGGACTGCAACATTGAAGAATATGAAGTGAAGTGCACAAGGATTGAAGATTATAAAGATAATGTGCGTGAATTAATTATAAAGATAAATGCAATGTTTTCCACAGCATTAAACAAGATACTGCAACATCACATCAACATGAAACGAAGACGCATAAATTGCCAAAGTATGATTTAAAGAAATTCAACCATGGATCAGTTTTTGGTCGCATTTCAGCAAGATCCACGACGATGAAAACCTGCACGACTCAAATAAATTCCAACATCTTGTGCAATCTATGGCTGCTGGGACACGGGCATAGGAACTGCTGACTATAAACTACTGAAAATGGTGATAAACACTCGGACCAATGAGATGACAGTTTTGCACAGTATGTACGACAAGCTGGTGTTCCACCTACGTGCTTTGGAATCTTTGGGTGGCACCATAAAAGTAATGGCTGAGTTCCTTATTCCTGTTGTGGAATCAAGTCTATACAAGAAAAGGTGAAGATGGTTCAGCTGAAGTACCACACAAAAAAAATGATGGAACTACGTGAGGTCTGCAAACACTCTCTGGTGTCACGTTCACAAGCCGAATACTAGAATGTGACAAACTTGGAGTACATCTAAGAATTTTTTCCGGAAAACAGTTCCTGTATTGCCATCTGTAAAATTAGGACTGCTCAAAAACTTTACTAAAACGATAGATAAAATTGATGGTTGATTTTATAATTTGAAGGAAAGTTTCATGGTAATTAAGGCTAAAAGTAAACGCCAATAAATAACTGCTTTGATTTGAGATATTAAATTGTAAGATGTGTTAGGTTCAAGTTAACCCTTCAGCATGAGTATTAATCATAAGTGTGGATCAGATTTTTGTGGGAAATCATTAAGCGCATTTATATTGTTGATGCACAGTAAAACTATAAAAAATACAGTAAAAAATATTGGGTAAATATCCATCAAAATCCATTTCTTGGACTCCCACATGGATTTCTTCCTCGTAATCTTGGTGCCGTTAGTGATAAAGCCTTTTCACCAAGATATGTCAGGGAAAAGTCGTACCAGGGACAGCACCAACGCCGGTAGTTGAGTTGGTTACGTGCTTACCTCTCCAAACACAAGAAAAGCATCAACTCTTATTTTAGATTGTGTCATAAATGCATGAAAATATTCACATATCTGCCACATCAAAACCTATGGGATAGGGAAGAACTATTTACATATCTGAATTCAGTGTGCAAAGTTCTTTTATGATCAATTATTCTCTCACGGTTGATAAAAAAATGTGTTCCGTAGTATAATTTATCATCAATCTTATTTTTTGAAGTTAGTCTGTATGACATAATTAAAACAAATGATAAATAAAACACGGATAACAACAAGGAGAATTACTTTAGATATGACACATTTGGGGAATGTAAATCTTTACTTACTGATCTTTTGCTTTTTGTGCTCTAGGGGGAAATTCATCCACATACATACTGTAAAGTGGACAAAAATCTCAATAAAGGCATGGTAAGTTTTCTCCCAGTCAGTATCATTTTGATTTATACTGCATAATTTCTAATTCATGCTATCCTCAGCTCGGTTCTGATGTTTTTCTTTGCTACAAGAAGTCAATGAACCGTACAAACTCAATTCCGTATAAACCAGGTAAGAATAATTTTATCACACGCTCTTTATTTATTTCCATTTTTTTGGGTTTCCATCTTGTTGTCCATATTAGGTTTCCATTTGTTTCCATCAAATAATATTAACCATGTAAAAATCTTAAAATCTGAAACATTATACATATACTTTAAATAAATAGTCCCCTTGGTTGTCCTCTTAATGACATCTTAGTTCTGCATATTTTGATTAAATATAATTAGGCTTTAAAGCAAATTCAGTTAGTTTGACTATGGGGTTTGTCATGATTGGCTTGAAATGAGCAGAACTGAAATGGAAGACTAGCGCTGATGGATTGTACTTTGATATATCATAATGTTACCAGGTGAAGGATTCTGGTATCTTATCTTCATAACTTCCTGTAAAATATGCAGGTCGTTGGTACTCAATTACATACTGTTGCAAGTTGAAGGTTACAGATCTTTCAACATTCTCAATGCCTTTTCATATTACAGCTTTTCCACTAATTCCTCACATCTTTATATAACTACCTATCTCCAGGATACCTATAATTTAATCCCTCGACCTTTATCCGCATGGAAGTCCAAGGAAAAAAACTTGCATCATCACTTGTGTATTTTTGCAATTCATAAGATACATATTATGGAAGCGTTATAATTTAATTTCCAGCATTTCTGTATTAAGTTTAATAGTTGCCATTCGCATAAGGTTAAAAAATTAAAAAACCAAATGTAATCCATATACATACTACATGATCATTCTTTTTGGCTTTAGCCAATACAGACACAAATTTCAACTCCACTGGTATTGCATTTTATTTTGTTAGATACTTCTGAAGTGTCTGTGCAAACTACCTTAACCCTTTCGGTCCTGGGGTGACCATTGCCACATTGTTTTCACAGTCCTTCCATTGCAATTAATTATTGTAGGGAGTGGAAAGTTTTAATGAGACTTCTCGAGAAATGGTTTTTCAAAAGTGGTGTCATTTATCCTCACTTTTTAGAAATAAGCTCTTAAACTTCAAAAAGTTAATTATTACATGATATGCGATAAATTTAAACAAATGTATTTTTAATGTAATTAATTAGATGGAATTATAACTTGGCAATTTTATATAAGTAGTTCTTAGTGAACATTACTGTGCATTAAAACCTCTAGAAAACCTATCAGGTTTAGCTTGGCATGTTGAATTGGATGTACAGTGGTGGTCATATGTATTAGTACCCTAACTGAAATGACATTTTCTGCATACAGGAAAATGGCATAGGTTCTGAAACAAAAGTAGCAATTGCAAAACATTCATTAGGGGTACTCAAACAGAAACCAAAAAATTAGCAGATGCATGCAGTTAGTTGGTCCCATCACATGTTGTGACCTTATTTTCAAAAGGTGTTGTCTGATTGGCTGAACCAACTGCAAGGGGGAATGCAGTGCTGCTAGAAGAAAAAGGAGGTTTTCACTTCAATTTGAAGTTGATACATTTTTGTGTTCCACGTGAAACCCTCAGTTCATTTCTGAAAGTTTGTCATCATAGAGGCAAAACATTGGTATACCAATCCATTGATTTGATTACCTATTAATCAGATCATTTAGTTAATTATTTCATTATGGACACTAACCATTTTGCAATTAAAAATGTAGGATGCCATTGTGACTGAAATTAGTTACTTTAGTCCTAGGGCTGCAGTATTGAGTTGCCATGACAATAAGCAATTTATCCATTGCATCATCAAAAATTTCCTCAAATTCGTCAGAATTCTGTTCACAATCTAAGTTTTGCAGCTCATTTAGAGATTCCTGGAAAATTCCCTCCAACAACTGACATTTTTAATTTCGTTTTGGCATTTCAAAACAAATAAGCCTATTAATTTTGGAAAATACATTTTGTCAATACAAGCTAACATGTTACATTCTCAAAATAAAATTTACATCATCATTTTCATTATCATAAGTATTATAAGAACCTAGCTATATGAGAAAACTCACCACTGCAACTCACACTACTACAAGACTACTGCTTTTATGGCCACAAAGGACACTCAACATGTGAGTCCTTTAGCTCAATTCATAAACTTCAAGACCTAGGAAGTATCTTTATCATAGATTAAATAGGATCGGCTTATGTTGAACTGCATCCAGTCTCACTCATAACTGGTAAATGAATTCATCAAGATCTAAATAAGATCTAAGACAGACTGGTTGACAGCCGTACGTGTCTTTGCCTTACTGACAAACGTTGTAATTGGTACTACTAGACCAAGACAAAGTCTTCTGCCTACTTCGAGAACTCAGTAACCTCTAAACTGAGGTTCAATAACGGGGCAAATCCCTGAGTCACACCGCCCTTCTAAGCGGGACAATTTTCTCATACTCAAGAAGCAGAACAACCTCGAGCTTACCTTGATAACTAGAGAAAATTAGATCAAACCTCGATCTTATTTGTGTTATCACAATAGACAACTCTCAGAATCTGATGCCTGGAATAGAGCTTCCTTGAGTTCTAATCTACGCAAACAATAATATCAGCTTTCTCACTTTTCTTGAATTGAGCGCGTTAAACAGTAAATTCAAAACTGGCGTCCGACAATCATAAACCTAGAGCAACTAAGAATTCTAATAAAGAATCTAGTGAGATAAATCTCCTAACTGGCGACCCTGCTCGCCCTAGTCATAGTTCAACTCCGATCTTCGCAGCAATTGAATATCGAACTGCGCAAGAGGAATTAAACCAAACTGTCAATTCCATGCATACACACTATGGAGAAATGTCACTTCTCCCTATAGAGGATATGCAAATTTTCATGGGACTAGGAGTCGAAATTCCTCCTGAAGTCACCTTGTGTCGTGCACAATGTCCACATTTGCCTGAGCCTATTACGACCTTCTGGAAGTTTACTGCTGCCTATGTGCTACACCAAGGTGTAAGTACTGAGGATTAAAGGGACTATGTCCAAAGATGCCTTACGATCTCGCATTTTAGAGATCTTAAAAAGTTGAATCTGGAAGATCTAAGTCCAGACAACAAAGAACGAACAACGTCTTTCAAAGTTTGCAGATCAGCAAACGTACTAAATAAAAAAGGTTGGGACCCTTCTATAGCACAATTGTTCGTGAATATAATTTCACCGAACTTTAATAATAATGGAGAAGTCCAAAGTGACATCGACATGCTATATGAATATGTAGACAATGTTCAAACTCCAGGCCTATCAAAAACCGTTAAATTCAACATTTTGAAAATAACGGCCCCATCCCACGTGGAGGATGTTTACACCCCTCCAAATTTATATTTTGCTCCCTTAATGGAAGTGACCCGACGCGTCACTGTCCCAAGCGCCAATAATTGACACGCCCTCTAACCCTTGGCCCTATATAAGGACACAGCGTTCTTATCTGCCTCTCATGCTCTTCACTTGTCTTTTGAGCAAGTGTACATTCATCAGGCCAAGAAAGTAAGAGCTTCAAAATCCGAGTATTTCCCATACAAAGATCGACCCAAAATTAAACTGTGCATCTAACGTCATGTCTGACGAGAATTCATCGAACTTGGACCGACTACTATCACGTAGTCGTGACCTCATCGATACCCAGGATCTTCTTGTGACTGAGGTTGAATTAGACGAAGTTCTAACGCTTCAATCTATCCCTCGCCTCCTTCCGCCACCAGACTTTCTGGAGAAGTTCGACCTGGGGCTATAATAGATGCGGCACGTTAATGTTCGACGATCGGACACTATAACGCTGATATGATGTCCGCCTTAAATCCCCGCATTCAAGACCTTCCGTCGACCTTCACAAATATAGTGCGGATTATCAGAGGTTTAAACTCTGCCTCTGACGCAGCATTTTCTGCCCTGGCGCATCACTGGCTGCATATTGATGCAGCCAGTGATCATCAGCCAGTGACAACTGTTGCTTATGACAAATTGATTGAAGCGTACATGGCCGCGGATCAGGCCCTCCATCAGAATTTTGACAACTTCCAAAGAGAAGTTAAAGCTTGACAAAAGGTCGAAGCTAAGTTCCACGCCTTACAGGAGGAACATAAGAAACTTCAGGTTCGCCATCTCTAGTCAACCGAAGTAATTCACCAACAGGTGAATCAGGTCGAAGTTTTTCGATCTTCTGTTCAACGACCTGAACAGATATCCGAATCGAGCCCGATTCGTGATAATCAACGGGTGGTAATCAAAATTACCAATGAAGATCAGCAAGCGGCCGAACAGGTGTTAAATTGTGACATCTCACCGGACGAAGCACAGACGATAGCTGAGCAAGTGGCTAGTCCTCGGGCTCCCACTATTGCCCATTCAACACCTTCTGATATGGCTGCGTCTCCAAGATCCATCTGACAGACTTTTCTAAAGGCCGCCCAACGGACTCCCGTCAAACGATCATGGAGGCTTCCTGATCGTAGCCGAACTCTGCAAACTGTACGCATTGAACTTCAGAACATCGAATCAGAAATGATGGACGCTCCCACTACCGAAGCTTCAGACACTGCCCAGCCTGACATCGACCTTCCTTCACAAGAAACAGACGTTTCTAGTGAAATGCCATCAGAGAATTATCCTGAATCCACACTTCACAAACGTAAACGGATTCCTTCTCCAACACCTGGACCATCCTTATGTCCAGATGACGTCCCATCTTCGGCCTTCCGGATACCGAAGAAAGTGCGATCTTCTACGACCATCAAATCTGCGGTTCAACAAGTGCATCCAGCCTCTCGGAAGAAGACCACTGGACAATCCAAGAAGCCAGCAGCTAAATCACCTGCTGAGGTGGTGTCGACCGACAAAAATATCGCCGCCCATCGAGCTTCCAGAGAAATTACAAATAGGACTAGGAAGTCCTGGACACATTTCTCTAACTATGATGGACATCCATTAATACAAAGGCAGTATCTCATAGAGCCTCCAGTTCAACTTGATGAGAATTCGGTGGAAATGCGGAAATATCACGCTAAAATCAAGAGGCTGAGGAATAAAACCAACACCTCCACCTACGTCCACCCTAAGGAAGGTGATAGGGATTTTGAGACATGGCAACGCCTCACCTAATTTTCAAGACCCGCAAACGGGAAGGAGTGCTGCCACTACTGCTGCAACCATGGAAAGTACAACTCATGCGTCACCCATTGGGACGGTGCTTACCAGATCCCACCAACGCGGCGATTAGGAACAACCCTGGGCAAACAAACTCATCATCACCGACTACCACATGGATATCCTCAATGGCATGCTGGAGCGTGTCGATGATCCCGACTATATTTAGGTCGATGTAAGTTCGCCAAAATATATGTTTATAAGGGCCTGCAAAACAGCATTTGACAGAGAGAAAAAGGACAATATTGTACGAGCGTAAAGCTCCTAAAATAGTCCTTTGGGTTCACAGCGTCTTTCCATGAATAAAGCAAACTAAAACAAAATACTTGAAACTGAGAACGTCTTTATCAGAACCGCGCCCAAACGAAGCGTTCTAGTCAGCGACCTTATCTGTCCACTCTCTCCAAAGTACTTACCCTCGTGACTATCCTGCCAGCCTCACCCTCGGCCTTAAGCAAGTCGAACAGCCGTGCGTTTGAACTTAGAAGATCTAACTTATCTTATAGAATTACGCCTCTGCTAAGGTGCTATACCCGGCAGAACACGTATTAAGCTGACCACCTCACAATGTCTTCATGGAAAAAATTGTGTTCACCGATTATAGCAAATTCAATATTTTCAGGAGTGATTGTCGGCAGAATGTTTTGCGAATTGAAAAATTCAAACCAGGAAAAGTGTCTTGTCACAGGAAAACATGGGTGCGACCATGTAATGGCCTGGAGCTGTGTGTCATGAAAATGTGTCGGTAATCTTGCTTATATTTAAGCTTAAATATAAGCAAAAATGTGTGTCAAGATTTTGCAAGATAATTAGGATAAAAGTGTGGAAGATTTAAATATTGTATTCCAACAAGATAATTACCAAAAGCACACAGCCGAAATAACTCGTGAATAACTGGAAAAGTAGACATACATTTAATAAAAAACATTGTTTAGCCAGAAAGCCTGAAAGATGCCATAGATGTCATAGAAGCAATGAACTTCATACCAAATATTAATAGGTTTCATTTCATATCTTGTTGATATGCGTGTAATGTAAGTGTCCAAATACTTTAAAAGTTGCGAATCTTCACTGACTAGATTTTTAAATATTTTTTGATATTCTATTTCTTTATTTATTCAATATTTCCACGGTGTCCAAATCATTTATGGCGCCACTGTATTTAATAACTAGATTACAAAATGTAAAGTATATAAATCATGAATAATGAGTGAGACTTCTTTTCTAAACCAAATTTTTTATTTTTTTGAATCATTTAAGGATGTGAATAATAAACCATGTATCCAAACTTTTCATGAAGAATTTGGTTTCTAGAAGTTCTGGATGCTTTTGGCAAAATATACAGTTTAGGTATTCCAAAACTTCAATGAATGAGTTATTTCTATGGGGGCTGCTGGGACCGAGGGAAAGTGTAAACATTATAAAGGTGTTCAATGTGGAAGGTTTCATTGCATCGTCAAAAACAATATTTTATGAACTGAAACTTATTCATATACTGCCTATTCATCACTGCACTACCTCCAGTCAGATTTACAATTGTATTTAAAATGTCTGATCTAGTAGTATGCTAATATACTCAGTATTCTATTCTGGTTTGACTATTCTGTTTTACAACTTTCTCCAAGTTTTCTGTGGATTCATTACAGTTTTAAACTATTAATTTTCAGTTACAATAGGACGATTTCCGGTAAAGGATCATGCTGATTTCCCTTTGCCTCCATCAGTAGCATTGTTTTGCCTTCCAATGGGAGCAACTGTAGAATGCTGGCCTGCAAAAGCTGGCCACCCGAAACCGGTTTTTTCCACTTTTGTTCTTACAGTATCTGATGCCATTGAAAAGGTAAGCAATAAAGCACATTTAAAGCATGTTTATGGTGATATTTGATATTTATGCTTGGTTACAGTTTCAAGATATTGTGGTTAATGACTAAAAGAAATATAAAAACTTTCATTCTGCAATCCAGGATTCTTCATGAACTTATTAGATTCTTGATGAAATTGGAAGCGTAGAGAATGCCTTTCAAGCATATGATGCTTGTTTTTCCATGTATTAAAATTCGGAGATTTTTTACTTCATTAATTTCATTCATTTAAACTTCTCCTCTCCTTATAACACCACACATTTTCCCTCACTCATTTCAAATCTTTCAAATACTGGAAAGAGATCGTTGTAAACTCTGTAAACAAATGTGGTCTGTAGTACCTGAGTGGATAAACCACTCAGTTTTGCCTTCCTTTACTGAAATTGAGTAACTCTGAGCACTGGCAAAGGAATTTTGCTTCCTTCTGTTGTCACCCTGATTCAGGCTGTGGAAGGTCTCAGTTACTGGTTGGACGGTGTGGGACGTCTTCCTCATCTTTTCTTTGGCACCACGACAGTCAAATTGCTAGTGGTTAGGTTTAAAGTGGCTAGGTTTGCCACATTATTAACAATTAAAGTTACTCCAATCTCTGGTCTCCAAACTTTTATTGATACAAGGTCCTTATTTGCCAATGGTGCAAAGAATGACTAGCTATTTCTTACTTTTCAGACAATAAATCCATGTACTGGAATGCATGCTCATAAGGTAACATCCTAGCATTTTAGTAATCGATGATGTCGTCAACCACCCTATAGATGGAAGTGCTGATATCTTAATCAGATATGAGTGCCAGGTTCAATAATTTTCTTCTTAGCTGGCTCATTTAAGCTACCAAATGTGGACCTTATGTTGTTCCTTCTGTATAAGCATGGTCAAACCTACTTCGGTTTATATAATATTTACAATAATTAAAAGTTTGATTGTTGACCATACCACCAAATGAACATGTCTGCAACCACTGATTGTTATTTCAACTCTGCCACTTGTAGTGTTCTGCTCCGTTTTTATATTGCCAACTGATTTGCATAATCAATTGTGTCATCATGAAAGGCATGTATGTGCCTTATGACCCATTGTGGGACTCAGCCCAATTTCCCAATTTCAGCCCAATTTCAGGGGAATGCTCCTACGTTAGTAGCGACTGTTAGATTGAATTTTTACAAATCAAGATAATCGCCAGGCTATTCCATAGTCTAATCGCATGCAAAAAGAAGGACCAATAGTAAGCATCCATCTTGGCACGAAGCTCGGTCAAAGGATTTGAGTGATTTTGTCTACTCCTAGAATGGTTGTTAGGCGTTAATGTATGGGCAACAAGATGTGAATTAGGAGAAAGATTAAAACGTTTGAATAATCCCATAGATAACTTTTCGCGTCTGGACCTCAATGTGTCTCAATTTAGAGAGTGGAGCATTTCTCTCACATTCGCACAATGTTGATGCCTTCCCTTAACAAATCTGGCTGCCATAATGCTGAACCATCTCTATAGCCTGAATATGAACCATCCTGTGAGGGTTCCAAACAGGCGCACAATATTCCAACATAGGGCGAACCAGAGTTGCATAGTCAGTTTCCTTTACATTTTCTGCACATTCTCAAAATACGCGTTGAATGAATCTAAAACGTTGGTTCGCTGCACGGCCTGCACCAACAATTTTTGTGAAATGGTTATTCCAAGAGAGGTTTTTTGGTAATATAAATTCGGTTGAACACTCATTTTTATGTACTTTAATAATAAGTTTGGATTGTCACATGCAGGCATACATTATTTTCTTTTTCAACATTTAGAATGTCAATTATGTATTATGTCTCGACTTCTTCCTGGAAATATTAATGCATATGGCATTTTGTTTTAATTACAGTACATTAACAAATGTTGAAAAAAATAGGAGTGCTGATTAATAAGAATTTTTAAACAATTTCTTTCAAGGTGTATGGTGCAGCAGTGACATTTTATGAGCCTTACCCTGAAGAAAAATTATCTGCCGAGGAGCGAAATATACTTACCAGCAATGCCAGCAACGTTGATCTGAACGAGCAGAAGTTTAACATGAACAAAAGCATTTGCATCTTGTCTCATTGGCCTTTTTTTGACTCGTTCCAACGATTCTTAAAATATTTGCACAAGATGTCTGTCAGTGGACCACATATAATACCGATTGAAAGGTAAGCAGATTCATTTTTTTGCTAATGCGTGGCTATAGAATTTGTTTCAATTGTTATTATCTATGATTATTTTTATTTTATGTCAGTGCAAATTCTATTGCATAAAGTAATGTATGTAACCTACGTCTCCACACACTTAATACTCAACTCACGGTTTATTATTAGACCGAGTTGATTTTTATTCTTTCTTTCAATTAACACACATCGACTAAATAGAGAGTTTGAGCCAAACAACGTTAACGAAACCATAACGATAACGAGAAACAGCGCTGGCAGCCCAGAATGACATTGGAATGCCATGCTTCGCATGGAGTAGTCCTTGACATTCCAGGCTGCCAGCCCGTTACCCGTGCCTGTTATTATGCTTATTTTGTAACTTTAGTCGTGATCTTGGAAATTAGAGGGTTTAAGCCAGCCAACTTTAACGATAACGAAAAACAGCGCATGGTGTGGTATTTCCCAAGAATTCAATTCCAGCTTTAACCTTCATTTCTTAGAGGGATGATATGCAAATTAATTACTACCAATTAATACAATCTACTCCCCAGCAGAAAATTTACTGCACTTTATTATATACGGATATTTATTATTTATAGTATAACTGCAGTTTTCCATGAGATTTATTTCCTAATACTGCAGTTATTCTGATGTTTTATGAAAGAAAAACTGCAGTAAAGTGCAGTAATACTGCAGTATTACTGCACTTTTACTGCAGTTTTTGTTTCATAAAACAGCAGAATTACTACACTTTTACTGCAGTTATTCTGATGTTTCATAAAACAGCAGAATTACTGCAGTTTATGTTTCATAAAACATTAGAATAACTGCAGTTTCACTACATGAAGATAGGCTTAATAGACCCCCCCCTTTTTCAAGTGGCAGTTCAACCAAGAGTACGATTTGTATAGTGGGTTTTTAATGTTATTAAAATAAATATGGTGCCTACCCTGAATCTCGCTTTTATACAATTGTTAACACAATTATTATTGAATTTCAGGTATATATCTCATTTCATGCAGGAAGTACCATTTCCTTCTCCTCAGAGACCAAGGATTCTAATACAGGTATGTGACCTAGAGTGACAAAAAGACGGCTACAAATCATTTTTCTCCAGAGTTGTTTAGGAAATTACCAACCTCATGAGAGTTAGAAATGCTCAACGAGATTCAAAAAGGTTTAGACAAAAAAAAATAGTTATGTGTTTATTCAAACGTTTTAATCTGCCTTGAAATTCACATCATGTTTCCCTATTACAGCCACCATAGAAGTTAAAATAATCATTCTTAATCCTAGACCAAGTTCCATTCGAAAACTGATGTTTACTATTGGTTATTATTGTGACATTAAATAGAGGATTCCTAGGGGGATGGTGTACTGCTGTTGCACGTCCCCCCATAAATAGCTAGAAGTACCTCCCAATAAAATTTCAGTGATACAGTTTGCATCCTAAACCACTGCCCCTCTTGTAATCACAACTATAGTAAATTTCACTAAAGATACAAAGTATTAGCAGTTTATAATTATACCTTCTCAAATTGGAGTGACAGTGATGTCTAAGTTGCTACTGACGAATGAGCATTCTCCTGAAATTGGTATAAAACCCCTACCATATGGCATTTATTTGCTATCTGTATGGTACTGAGTTGAATTGAATTGAAAAAATTTAAGTTGACAGCATTCGTGCCTCAGTGTCAAAACTGCCAACCTGCCATGAAGCATAATAATGTGCAGTTACATTATGGTCAATTTCTTGTTTCTTTCTAGATTATGGTTATTTTTTGTCAAGTCTTAATTATGTTTTTGTGTCCTTTTTCTGAATATTTTTCTTCATTATAGTGAAAGGCATAGCCATACATAGTATTTTTTGTTTAACAATTTGGCAAACAAATGATTTGATGGTAGCTCATTTTCCACGATATGGATTTTTTTATAATTAATTTTTTTTTTGTAGCTTGAAGGCAATGAGATAAATCCACTTGTTCAACCTGAAGAATCTCCTTTGCCTCTTTGGTATGTAAATATTTGCATGAATTTGCATTATATTATTAAATACATTTATTAAAATATGCAGGTGGATAAGGTCTGCTCCCCCCAAAAAATATTGAGAATGGCTACAAAAATGAAAAATTGATCAAGGGAACAAATAGGAATCATGGGATGCTGAATACAATCATGCCCATTTCAATGGCCTTAGGTCCTAACTTTGAAATGGTGATAGGTACAAAGACAATGTCACTCGTGAAGAAGCATGTCTCCTGAACAGAAGATTAGCATAAAAGCAAATACAGAGTAGTCTTGTGCTAAATGCAAATACCGTTGGTAACATTTGGCCCTAAGGTAAATGTAAGGGCAATTTGGTCCAAACTATATCAGTTCCTAAGCACAAATTGAACAACATGCCATGCGTGCGTTTCACTGCGGAATATGCTCAAGGTGTTGTCCGTAAGCACTGGCACACATTTCAGCTCGATGCTGTATTGATGTTCACAGGAATATTTATCCCCAACTCGGGGTTACAAGTTTTAACTAATCTTCTTAAAACACTTCTTTATTTGTTAATCTACCACGCTGAAGCTCGTCTCCATTCTCTCCAAATCTCTATCGTCCTTCTTCTTATATACCGCTGTTGTTATCTCAAAAATTATTGGAATCTTACCTATTCCAAAATTTGGTTAATTAGCATAATTGGGTCTCTCATGGCCTTTTCCACCAATCACCAAGGATGAAATTCCTTAATGATGGTTGCAGGGCCGTAGTCAGAGTATGATCTATACTACTCAGGTTGATTGACCCCACTCTCCAGCCTATATGGCAGTAAAAGGGGTATGAAAATGTAAAAAGGGGGTGAAAATGCCTAACACTAGTAAGCATTGGAGCATCCTGGATGCAGCAACCAGTTGCAGAGACAACTCTTCTGTTCTAATCACTTTCCAGAATAGCTTGGTGGCAGTGAACATGATAGGGATGAAACTGCATCCCCCACATCTGCAGCAAATGCCCTGGTGCTAGTATGTGGATTTGTAGCTACAGCTGCCAGAAACACAGTAGTAACTTCATCATCAGTTCTAACACTCAATATGGTGAATCGAATGAGTGGTTTAAAATGGTGGACTGTTCAAAGCAATGACCGGCAAGATAAATGACGGCAATCAGAATAATGTTATGCATAATTCTGCACACTTGCTGTAAGGTTTTAATGACACGCACCATAGCAATACAGCATTGAAGTCATCTCATTAGTTGTGTAATCGACCATTGTAAAGATGTTCACAGTGGTTAATTTGGAAATGCTGTATGCAATAGATTGCTAATTTGCTGAATGCATAAAATTTGCGTTATTTGCAAATAAATGGCATTAGGTTAGGTTTATAACGTTTGTTATGTACCTTGGTCCAGAGTACGACCTTGCAATTTCCATTTGAATCATTAGCTATTGCATTAGCTATAACCTGTGTGCATGCGCACAACAATCAAACTCAATCAAACAAAGATTTTTGTATAAACTGGGGGAACCATGGTGGGGGATGGCTACTAGTTATGTGATACAATTAAGTTAAAAAAATAATTAAAGAAAAAACAGACTCATTATATAAAATTTTATCGGTAATATGAAGTGGAAATAGGGGATGCTGCAGTTCCACAGTGCCTATACGCGAGCCGTCACTGGTTAGGTCCAAAACACCATTTACATTTACATTACGACCAAAATATCCTTTACCTTTGGGCCAAATAATATGAGTGCTGTTGTATTTAGAACACTAATGTTCGTGGGGCGTCTAGACGTCCCACTTTTGGGGATTTCTGTCAATGTTACTGGGACATCCCACAGCGCCTTCCTGGATGTTTGAGGACTTGATCATTGTATTTGACATGGGGGTGATTGTTGTAATCATATCTTTGAGCTATTATGTAGATAAATTGAATGCCTAAAGTAAATTTGCCTTATAGGCAAACTTCCCTGGTAGAGGTGGTGAAGGCTCATCCCCTGGCGTTGGTGGCCTTAGTTGCAGAAATAGGCAAATGTTAAAAATCAACGAACAAACAGCAGCAATCTTCACTAGACCTTGGTTTAAAGTCTCATCTGAAATAGTTGCAACATAAAGGAATTTATATATACCTTTTGGAACCTAAGTCCTTTGCCATGCTGATATTGACATCATATATAGAATGTAAAGTTTTTAACTTAGTCTCGTGTCTCCATCTAAAATCTTCGAATTAGTCAAGTTCAATGAGTGTCCTGGATTTTAAGTTGCACATCTTGCCATGGCATCTACAAGTAGTGGATGCTATACTGATGCTACGCTTCATAACCTGTGTTTGGTTTTACCGACATATGCACTAGGACACTTGTTGCAATTTGCTTTGTGTACTTTATTCCAACGTTCAGCAAAGGTTGTTTTGTCTTTTATAGATGGTAGGCGTTTCCTACTATTCCTAGTACAACACTATTCTTATGCTTATCCAGGTAAGGTACGGTGCAAGTTCCCACAGTTTCTCCCTCGAGGTTTGTTTAGTAAAAATTTCTGCCAAGTTTCTATTTGTATTCGCATACGTCAATGACAGTGAACAACTTATTTCCGTACCTTTCACAAATTAATGTATTTTTTAAGATAATAATCTTGCAAAATACATTAATTTTCGCAACATCATTTTTGATGCTTACGATGGCAGCCTCATTGACGATGTAAATGTGTCGGACTGTCAATTCAATTCTCCATTTGATTGATCTATTCTACTGTAAATCGATCCCAACGCCTAGGAATTTACGAACTAGTCCAAGATTATTGATATCATACGTATAATTGTCCAAGCATCTTGCAAGCATAATCCAAGTCGTCCTAGACGTGTCCAACGACCAAATGTTGTCCACATAGATGAGGATGATGATTCTCCTCCCATACCGGTAGACATAACGAGTGGACTTATAGCTGGTTGAAACCAAGTTCCGTGAGACCACGAGTCATCTCTTTATACCACCATTGCCCAGCCTAATGAATCCCATAGAGCGCCTTTTGAAGCTTGCAAACTACACTTGGCTTTTCATTAGCTACCTGTGATGGATTAATTTAGATGTCCTCATCTAAGTTTGCATATATGTATGCACACTTCACTTCTAAATGGGGTACAGTCCAATCCAAAGCCACAACAAGTAGTAGTAGGAACAGAAGTCCACAATCGGGGAGTAGGTGTCTTGAGTTATTGGCACCAAATCTCTGGCAAAATCTTTGCGCCAAGAGTCTCGACCAGTGTTGCAGTACTTTGCAGGTTGTCTTGCTTTCGATTAAAGACCCAGCAAGTTCCCAGAACTTTGGTGGTCTTCTGCCTCTTCACTCTCTCTTCACTCTCTTCTTATATGTCACGTTCCTGAAGTATGCATATTTCGACTCATTGCCTCCTGCTGGTCGCTTGTATCTCCAGTCTTTAGCATATCTTCATAGGTGATGGATCAGATACATCTACATGATGAAACTCCACACCAATGATAGGTGTAGCTGGATCTGAATCCTTATCCATTTCCTGGGATGATCCCATACCCTACTTTGGTATTTCAGGCTGTGGAATTTACTTGATGGACATCTTCATCTCCCAGATGCATGGATTCTTCATTGAAAAATCAATCCTGTCAATGTCGTAAGGAATACCATTTCTGTCCATATATCCCTTATACTGTGTCAACGTCCAAATACAATCCGTGCCATAGCACATGGTGACTTGTCGACCTTCATCACCTTTTTGATGTACAATTTCCTTATACCAGAGGATTGTTAGTTGTTCATCCTCAGATTCTGACATCTCAGAGTGTACAGCAACATGATTAATAGCTCGTTTTTCATCTAATCCGGTGGCTGACTTCATGGTCTTTCTGCAGAGGGGTTTCTGCTTTCCCATAAAAAGTTGCTGGGGCGAATGAGGGTTTTGCAACTATTTCAGCTGCAACTTTGGATTCATGGTCTGAGTCTGAAGTCTTCCCAGCAGAAAATTTACTGTACTTTATTCAAATAAACTGCAGTTTTTCATAATATTTTTTTCCTAAAACTGCAGTTATTCTGATGTTTTATGAAACAAAAACTGCAGTAAAAGTGCAGTAATACTGCAGTAATATTGCAGTTTATTGCAGAAAAAATGCAGTATAACTGTAGTTTTTGTTTCATAAAACATCAGCATTACTGTAGTATTACTGCACTTTTACTGCAGTATTACTGCAGTTTTTGTTTCATAAAACATTAGAATAATTGCAGTTTCACTACATGGAGATAGGCCTAGTAAAGTCCTAATATAGTAGGGCCTAAATAAGAACAATATTTATTTTCTGTTACCATAGTTAAATTAAAAATAACTCATGGTCATGTATCCAAAACCATCCTACAATGCATTTAATTCTTAAGTTTTTTTTGGAGTTGCCATAGCATGAAGCCATAGCAACAGTTAATTTTATTTTTTCAACTTGCAGCTTTATATAAAAATGATGCAGGATAGTATAAGGGTTTACATTTGCAAACAATCATAATAAAAATTAAACTTTACTAAATATATGCATCTAACTGGTTTATCTCGTTAGATTTACATAATTAGACAATTATCAAATCATAATTTACATTATTTCCTTATTCATTTTTGTTAAAACCTTTAATTTGTAGTTAATTTTTAGTTAAATTTCAGCAGATTACTGCTGTTTTTTAAAATATAACTGCAGTTATTTGACAGTAAAACTGCAGTATTACTGCAGTAATATTGCCATCCCGAACTGCAGTTCAGGATGGCAATTTAACTGCAGTTTTAAATTTTGCCATTAACATCACTATATTCAAATAATTCAAATATATACTGCAGGAAAACTGCAGTATATTTGAATATAGTGTAGTACATTTTCTGCTGGGTTCTCCCCCTCTGTAGCCATGAAATCCTACTCCGAGTCAAAGGATAGCTCCATAAATTGATTCTTTGATGTTCCTTCTACCTTTTGTTTCAAGGAAATTGAAACTCCTTGCATTCTACTCGCATCAAGGAGATGCGAGTAGAATGTCGACGTTTCTTAGGAGTTCTCCTTCCTTGGACTCCAATTGTGATCTCTCGTCAAAGGTGACGCCAGGCCACCAGACTCTCCAGCCATACGTCAATTGGGAAAACACACCTTGCCAAAAAAACCTATTTGGAGTGGCAGAACAGATGAATTAGTGCCAGGAAAGGAAGCACAAAAACGAGACGAATGAGTAATAATGGGATCGAAAATGCACCAAGAGCTACAGTGACTCAAAGTGAAAACCTTACACGTGCGTTCAACTGCTGTGTATGCAGCTAATTATCTAAATTTAAGGAAGAAAAATAACTTTGAATGAAATAATGATGTAATAAATATTTACTTACATTTGAGGCAACAAATTAAAATCAGCATTAAAAAAAATAATGAAGATAACATCAAATATTTCAACAAATCATGTCAAAGTTAAAATCATACAGCAAAATAAATGTCAAAGTGAAAATCATACAACAATATAAATGTCAAAGTAAAAACCAAACATGCCATTATTGTACCATATTTTTTAGCTATTTAGAATAATTTACATAAGGAAAATAGCAGAAATGAGTTCGTGACTAATTATCTAAATTTAAGGAAGAAAAATAACTTTAAATGAAATAATGATGTAATATATAATGTAATATATACTTGTAGTATAATGTAGTATATATAGAACTTGCCATTCTATTAATTCATATCAGCAAAGTTGTTCTATTTTTGAAATGAAAGCCCATACAACTTTGAAGGTATGTGAATTGATTTTTAGCCATCATGAGAAAGTTTTCACCGATTAAGTGCCCCAAAACTTGCAGTGGAGATTAGCAAACATTTACATTAACGTGATAACCCTGAGACTGTGCATTCTGACAAAAAAAACTACAATGGAAAAAGTCATTCATCAGTAGCTGATATACTGATGAAAGCCGTTGTTATGTATGCATGGAGACAACCTGGCGAGAAACTGAAAAAACTATATCTTCAGTCAACTGTGAAGCACAGTGGGCATAATGGACAAAAACAACTACCTTGACATACTTTGTCAGAATTGAAAAACTAGTGCAGGAATACTAATTATATTAAAGATGATTTTGTGCTGTATCAGGATAACGACCAAAAACATACAGCCCATATACTCAAATTAATGGTGGCTGCAGTGCAACTGCCCAAAACTGATGTAAATTCTCCCTTAGTCACCAGATCTAAATGTAATCTAACATCTTTGGACCAAATTGGAGGTGGACACCATTCAATTTCCAACAAAGATTAATTAAAAACAGCACTGCAAGAAAGAATGAGACAAAATAAGTCCTGATTACACCAAAAAATCCAAATACGTTTGCATTTTGAACAAATAAAACATGTAATGAAATAGAATATTATCATCTAAATTCGTATTAACAATAAAAAAACAAGATCATAAACAAGCAATAGCAAAAACAAAGTACAAAAAGAGAAAAATATTATTTAACACCAAATGTGATTCAATTTAGAGCTACCCAAGTACAGGGCAGTACTATTTTGTCTCTGACAATAGCTTGCTTATGATCTCGTTTCTCCTACTGCTAGTATGCAAATTTGCATTCCGACCATTTTCATTACATGTTACATTAAATTTTCATCCCAAAATACTTGTCTGCTTACCTTTGACAGGTACACGTTGTTGTGCTCTTTCAAATTCAGCTATTAATTGTTGTTTTTGAGTAACAAAAACAACCATTATACTTTCTAGCAGTGCATAAGGTGAACAAACAGAAAAACTCAAATTTTCTGGTTTTAGAATTTTTGGTTTGAGGCAATTGTGTTCAAAATTTAAAGTTTTTGATAATGAAGCCAACTCGTTCACGGGAGATCCCAGTTCCTTGTCTATCGTTTTGGCGGATAAATGTAGATCCTCAAGAATGAGCTTATGGAGCTACGGGGTTTGTCTTCAACACTGAAATGACCAGTTTTGAAACTAGCTATCCAGGTTTTTACAGTGCTATAGGAAGGACACTTATCCTCCAGTGTTTGTGACATCTCAATAGGAATATCCTTTGGAGCCTTTCCTGCAGAAACAAAAACTTCATGACGGTCTGTAACTCCCAATGACGTGAAGCTTGCCCATGCCTCCTCCATGTCACGTTCTCACTAAAACAAAATATGTGGTAAGAATTGGAAAAAACTGATTTTCACACACTTACTTAACAAGATATTAAGCTTTCATATTCAGTTGATGTTTTGTTTCTAACTTAATTGGACGGGAGTTAAGCCAGGAACTTCTCAGCACTCCCTCGTATAATGAAAAATCCGTGAGTTCTGAGAATATGTCAACAAGAGTCCTTAAGAACTGGCTAATGTGATTAGTGTATTTTTATCAAAATTGTTTTCAACAATTCATTGACTCTGCAATCTTCCTGATGAATAGGAATTTGTAAATATATGACAGGCTGTTTGAAGAATCCACACAACTATCAAATCGTCGTCCTCACTTCTTTAGTTGTGAAATTACTGGAACATATTATTTATTCGAGGGCTGTGGATCACCTTAACAGGATGATTCACAGGAATAGCTGTGCAGGGACATTCTTGTGAAACGCAGCTGGTCCTGTTTATTCGTGAAATCCAAATTTCATTAAACAAGGGTAAAGAAGTCAATGCCATATTTTTGGGTTTTGCTAAGGCATTTGACACTGTTCCTCATCAACGTTTATTTTTAAAACTTAAATCATTGTTTCCAGGCAAATGCCAGTATAGTTCCTCTAAAAATCAATGCGACCATGTTCTTCCCTCTTCCTATCTACTAAAAATTACAAATATAGGCTACATATAAAAAAACCTTTTCCCAACTACTAAGTGGGCTCAGTCCCATACATATACGCTTAAGTAAAACTTTACCTGAAGAAAGATTGTCACCAAAACTTGTGGCAACTATTAAAGTTCATTGCTGTTTTACCATAAAATCCAACTGTCATTATTCATTACTGCAACAACCACTTGATGTTATTGAAAGAATTTGTTATCAATCAGAAGCTACGAATAAACGAATTAGATTTTGGATGGATCTGCAACTAGAAATGAATTACATATTATAATTAGTTGCCTGTTAGTGTTTATAGGTTATTAATTTTCATATTTAGTTGTAACTAAGGGAATAATGTTTAGTTAACTATTTTCCAACACTGCGTACCAGTGAATTGGGCTACTGTGGGAATTTAGCACATTTCTGAAGATGTTTCTTTTTTGAAGTTGAGTAACATTTTTGATAAAATCTTCAATTTTCTTTGTATTATTCATTGATGGAACGAGCTTACTATTTAGTAATTATTATTTGGCTAAAATAATTTGATACCCACCTCATAGCATATTTATTATTGGACTTATGAAATTCCTTAATATTCGTTAAAAATAAGGGATAACAACACTCTTAACAGGAAATGAGTGTTTTCAAACACTAACATATTTTCCCAATGCCTTGTGGCAGTAGTTTTCAAGTTGCTTTATTCTTATATTTCTAGTGGAGCATCATTTATGGAGTTTTTGGCTAATTTAGGACCTGATGATTGCCTTACGGTCCTTCTCCTGGCATTAACTGAACAGAAAATCTTGGTTCATTCACTAAGACCAGATGTCCTCACTAGTACAGCTGAAGCTATTTCAATGGTAAGCTTGTGTTTATAATTGTTCAGTATCAGATAGAAATATACATTATTAGGCAAAATATTTGCCAGTTTCATAATATTTGTGCAAACTAAAGGTGATGGAACAAGATCCCCTTCTCCTAGTTCTGGACAAGACTAAAGTTAAAATCCATTTCGTGAAAAGGAAAATTTATTTCTATCGTGCCACTTCTGTGTGGCCTGCTCGTTATGGAGGATATTGTACTCTTCTTCTTAACAGACGTCCTGCCGACCAGATTTTCTGATCACAATCTGCTTGATTCAAACAAGCTGACGGATCTCTTTTCTGCTATCCAGATGCTGTTGTCCTTCGTGGGGCGACATTGCATCCTTTGGCTTGGCCCAAAGGAATAGTTGAGAAGGTGAGGTACAAGATCCTTTTTATGAACTGCTGTTACTGGCCGGCTGACCTCGGTGTCTCCTAAAAAATCTGCACGTTTGTATTCCGTCACCTTCCGGGTGGCGGGGTCCTAAATTCAGTACACAAAACACACTCACAAACCTTTGCATCTAAACTTGTCAGTTTAGAGCCAGGAGCCTCCTAGGCTCCTCAATTACTCCACTGACAGCTTGAATTTTGAGAAATGCTGACTGCTGTGACCAAACCTGTTGCGTACATGGTTAAACACAACTGCTAGTTCAGTCCATAGCATCCAAGATAGTTGGGAGCCCAACAGAACAGTTCATACTCACTCTACGATGGATATTTTACCTTTCGGCGATTCCATTCATCTGCAAAGAGTAGACGTTGGTGGGCTGATGTAATTCTGGAATTGCCTTATATTTTTCATGCAGAATTTCAGACTGTTGTCCGATCTGATCGCCTTTATTACCGTCTTTTGTGCAGATTTAGGAAGCTGGTGAACTGTTCAAATATTTTCCTTGGTTAATCCAGTATACAGACAAAAAGTTAAAATTGTATTGACTAGTATAATCGACGATTCTTTCGTCTTTCCAATCAGGACCAAGGAAAATATTTGAACTAATTTAGATTTAGACTAATTTGGTTGCGCTGATTACAGCAATCAAATCTGATTTGCTCCATCACATAGTTTTTTAAATATGGCAATTTCAAGTTTTAACTATTCGGCATATCACAATGTTATGTGTTCCCGTGAGGTGTTTACAATTTTTAATACTGCTTAGCATGCGACTTTCTTTTAAAGCTTGTCTCTCTAACATCCAGCATTAGTCAGCTAGCATGCTTTGTTTCCATTTTTCTTGATATCTCTTCTCAATTTCACTTGTATCCTATTGGAAGCGCTCTTCATGTTCATCGCTGACATGGCCAAGGGTAGGCAGGAAAAATCCAAGTGAGAATGTAGAAAATTGATGTTCAGAGACATGTTACATCACATTGACTAGCAGGTCTGCAGCAGCGCCTCCACATAGTCTGCAGATCTATCATGTCCGAGAAGGACTTACATATTGTATGGGATGCATTCCAAGTACAAAGCCCTTTCAAGTTAAGGCTATCTGCAGAACTCTCGTTCTTCAAGATGTATAGAATCTGAGGGCCAACAAAAATGCCCTCCTTGATTTTAGCCTTACTAATTCTAGGAAACTTTGTCTTAAGATATTTGAAGCCGTCATCAGTTCTGTTCACAGGCTTCACAATGTTT
Source organism: Ophyiulus pilosus (assembly GCA_033995625.1). Lineage (NCBI taxonomy): Eukaryota > Metazoa > Arthropoda > Diplopoda > Julida > Julidae > Ophyiulus > Ophyiulus pilosus. Next base: position 24,530 of record JAUJYV010000813.1, read on the forward strand.
TTCATCAAAACAAGTTTGCCGTGGAGTGGTGGCAAACATATTTTTTGCAGATTAACCAACGATACATGACTTACGCTTTTATTGCCAAAGGGTGTAACCGGTGCGCTATGGCCAATCTTTCAAAATATGATCAGAATCTCTTGCTTAACTATATCCCATTCACAAAGAAAACAGCAGAACTTCGTTATATATCCAGATTGTAAAATCCGAAAAAACAATTTAGAGCAAAGTATTTTGTACAAATACATTAAACTTACAACTGAATGTGAACAGCTTCTTTATGGAAAGGTACTTAGAGCCTTAAAGGTACGTTTTTAATGGTTTTAAATGGTACGTTTTTAAATGAGCATGGCAATATGGAAATTTGATGTATATTCCTGATGTGATAGAGCTAAACGAAGCACAGATTTGAAATCGGCCCATCAAAATCAGTTGGAAACGCTTGCTGGCCCCATACATCCATATGGACTAGCTCCAAGGAGTGACGAGAGTATATATAATCGTCGCAATCCAGATGAGAATCCAGATCCAAGTTCCTAAGTCCGTGCTCGTAATCTTTCCTAGACAACTAGAAAATTGATGTACAATTTAAATTAGCAAGCCTGCGATGCCACAGTTTAATAGGCTGTGTTGGGACTTTGCTTCCGAGAAAGTAGCCTGGTCAGGATCATTTTCTTTCGGTCTTTGTCCTTGGTTTCTCTTGGTTCCGCTTTTTAGGTTGTCTTTGAACACCTAGGTCTCCAGACCGTACCGTCTGGACATCGTTGAGTGCTGAAGAGGGGTTAGATTAGCCTAATTGCAAGATAAGCTTCCAGCTATTTATTGTGCAGATATGCAAATTTATAATTGTGTTCTAATAACATCTGTCATTCCGGGGTAAGGAAATTGAGGAGCAGAACACTGCTCTGCTACCATTTTTTGAGTATTTTAGAACAATTAACTGCTTAGTGAAATGCATGTCTTCTGAGTTACTTTAAATTTTTATTTTATTTTGCTAACAAGACATGAACTTGATCAACCATCATTGAATCTTAATCATAATTAAAATTGTACTCGCCACAAATATAATTAAAATTATACCTCAGTGCACAAATTCTATTGCAGCAAACTGATTGATGAATTAGGCATCGTTTGATTTCTATAATGTCATCGTTTACTGATAAACCACTTGACGAATGTGTGTACCGCATTTACACATTACTAGGAAATCGGCGAGTAGCTTACTCAGAACTCGCCGAGTACCGCATGTGCGGTGACAATTCAAGCAATAACACAACACCAATACACCAAGGGTCTGCAGTCCCCTGGAGCCTCAGAAGTTAAAGGGAATGCCAAAATGATTTTTATATACTGTATAGTAGTATGTGCTCATCATCATAATTACACACCTTTCGTCTGATTTGTAAATTTATATGGACTTAATGGCATTCATCATTAGGTGCCATTCTATCGCTCTAGTTAATAGAGTTTGAGCTATCCAACGTTGACGAAACGATAACAAGAAACAGCGAATATAAAGGCATTCCGGACCGCCAGCGCTGTTTCTCGTTATCGTTTCGTTAACGTTGGCTGGCTCAAACTCTCTATTGTATATTTGATGTCTCTTCAACGTTATCATTCTAATTTAAATTTGTATTTGTTTCATTATTCAGCTCATCTTCCCTTTTCATTGGCAATGCCCATATATACCATTATGTCCACTGGGGCTATCGGATGTTCTGTCAGCACCGATGCCTTTCATCGTAGGTGAGTACGTAGTATTTAGTCAATATACCTAAACGGTTGTAACACATTGCGATTTTTTGCATGTTCAGTCGTGCATAAACACACAATAGAAAGCAGTGAAGCATCAGACATTGCGCGGGATCTAGACTCAAATGCTAAATACGTCATTTTATCATAGACAAATGGAGGTCCACCCTCCCTATCCTATCGATAAACTGTAAAATTGCTAGGAATAATGCCCTCATTATTATGTCTGGACTGAACAGTGTGATCACACAGTCTCCTTAAATTTTAAAGACTTATTCTTAATGCTCTGCCAATTTAACACCATACCAACTTAAACTGTTCATTAAACTGTCTCGTCTCATTAAAAACGAGATTTACAGACTAATTGGTTCTAGCATGCACCACCATGCTGGGACTGGCACGTTTTAGCACAGCTCCATCCCACCCGTGAGGTGAAATGCTCAACTCACATGCCTTGAAAAGCACGACGTTGTTAGTTGCCTTGCCAGGTTTTCCAACCTTTACCCCATGTACAATAGCATGGACAATTTCGCAAACTACTGGGCAACATCGGGTGTACAAAGTAGGGCACTGAAGTGGTTACTCACCGTAATGTCTGGAGCACCAGATTAAGCCACCTGCCTACCCCACCAGTCATGGAATTCGTCTGTCTGAGTTGACTGTTACAGAAACGAACAGTCTCCACCTACAGCAGCATCCACTATAACCTCCGTTGATGGCCCTGACTTCATCTGGCAAGCAACATTAATTACTGTTGTAGTCCTGGTATGCTGAGCTCAAGAATAAGTTCCTTGAGCTTCTCGACGTCCCTCCCTAATGCAGCCACATCATTTACTGTCTTGTTAGAATGAGTTGAAGCCCCTTTAGATGCAGAATATTATTAATGTTGTATCTTCAGCCATCTTGTAGTGGATCATTGGCCAGTGGGGTCACCGTAAGGAATAATTGCATCTGACTTGTTGAAAAGTAACACTTTCAAACTTAATTGTAAATGGAAAGCTCCTGATGCATGTTGTCTTTCAGAACATTCAGAAAATAATTTGTGTGTACAGTGGTACCTCGAGATACGAGTGCCCTGACATACGAGATATTTGAGATACGAGCCGTCGAGCGAGCGAAATT